>ML793513.1:272702-284439 GCA_009831015.1 Picea engelmannii
AAAGGAAGTGACATAAATGGTATAAATAAATATCATTATACATTCATTTGATACACAAGTCTAATTTCAGAGGAAATCAGAAGTAAAGAAGGCTGGATTTCAAGGGAGGATGAAGTCTTTTGGTGATGTGTTCTAAGGTATGTCATTTATAGGTCATCTTACCATTTTCTCTATAACGTTTTTTTTCTAGAACGATTCAGATGGTGAAATTGCTATGGTATTGAGAATACATATCAAGGTACCCGTGGTAAAAGTTTCATCTCTTGATTAGCTATAATTATGGAGATACACTCTATGGAAGATAGGGTTTTTGACCAGTCACGAAGCTAGTCAATAAACAGGTGTTACGGGTAAAAGAATCATAACTTCTTCATAGAGAATGAAAATGACGTGGGACAAATTTCATTGGAAATATTACAGATTTTAGTTTCTTGTGTGTGAGTTTCAGAATCTGATGTTAGATATTGAGCGCGGGGAATTCTGTACAAGTTCACTCTCCTGAATAAACCATAATTGAATAATGTCTATCATTCTTTCTATAACTTCTTTCTAGGGAGGATTCAAGAAGTGAAACTTGGAGGAGTTTCTGAGAATACATTGAGTAATATTATCTATAGGATCAAAGTATTCCAATAATTGAAGAATTACAAAAGCTGAAGAAGTCTCAGGAAGCATTATCAGGCTCTATGTGATGGTTGGTTGATGGTGATGATTTAATGTAAAGTTTTATTATCTCTCACATATTCTTGGGTGGAAGGAAGGGGAAAGGATGGAGAAGTCAACCCTCTCTTGATATTGGAGGATTGTATCTTCCTCTTGGAGGTTTATCCCTCCCTTTATATTTGGAATCTTTAGCTACCTTTGGAAGTCATTACTTCCCTTGAACAATAACTATTGATTATTTCTCATATATTGTGCATGGTGTATTGTGGTGTATTGGTGTAACTCTCATACTATTGTTCATTTCTCATTGGATATAATTGAATGGTTTAAGTATAAGTTGAAAAGGTTTTTAAATTGTACTTGATACTCATTCACCCCCCTCTTAGTATCAACATAGGTAACAACCTATCCTAAAAGGAAAACCAAATTAGTAGGGTACCATGTGACCCTCCCAGGTTTGAACAAGGCAACGAGCATAAAGTCAAGCAAACATTATGAAATCCAGAAAGATTCAATGCAACATGTTTAAATTTTGTAAGAATTGGAGCAATACATACCATGATACCCAAACTTATTACCAATCCGGTGTGATGAATACTGTTGGTGGTGATATGTGGACTGCAATGAAGAAAAGAGGGGCCCTCTGGAGCCATGCTTAAGTCATCTGGCTCTCGACATTCCATGTTTAGGACATGTGGGACTTGAGACATGATCTCCTTATTTATCCCTAGACTAGGGGATAACGTGGACCACACCAAGTTTGGCTTGCCCATCAACTCCCAATATTTCTTTGACAAGATGTTCGCATTGGAGCCTAGGTCCAACATGACACCATCAATCTCATATATTTTTTGTTGAACCATCATTTTGAACTCTCTTCATGTGTGATTTTGTTTGCTCACCTGGTGTACATCTCTTTCTAGAAACGTGGCAGATATAGCTACCATGGTGTCTTCTTCCCCCATACATCTTGTCAACATATGTGACCACTTAACATTTTCAAACAACAACACAATAAGTTACTTACTTGTTCCTTTACTTGCTCCTCACTACTAATTTTTTGTTGTGTTTCTTCTTGTACCATGCACCGCAGCTCTTCATGCACATGCTCCTCTATTTCCTTTGGTTCATCCCGCTTCACCTCTTTTTATCTATGCGATTCCTCCAATGACCTCCATGTCACCCACTGTATCTCCTCGCACACACGGGCTTCCTCTAATGATTTCTGTGTTGCGCAATGTATCTCTTCAAGGGCATGGGCCTCCTATAATGATATTTGTGTTGTGTGTTTCACCTCCCCACGCACCTGAGCTTCCTCTAGTGACCTTTGTGTCACGCATTGTAACTCTTTGCGTGATCTATCCTCCTTTAGATACCTCTATTCTTTGTGCAAAAATTGCTTCTACTGCATAACATCAAACTTAGGAGGTGAATGCATCACTTTTATGATCTTCCCTTCAATGTTTCAACCTAATATTTCTCTATTCTCGAAGTCCATTCTTGTTTGAATTCCTCCTCAAGTTACCACCCACACATAAACTTCTTCCTCTTTCTTTTGATCTTTGCGCGGCTCCACAATCATCATATTGTAGTGCGCCTTCTTCCATTTCCACTTTGCCAACAAATTTGGGTAATATTTTGTGACATAATCTATATTGTGAATGTACCCATAGAGAGCATGTGGTTTAGTGAAAAATCACAATATGTGGCCCACTTCACCACAATTAAAGAAAATAGGTGGTATTCCTTCACCATCACCATAACCTCATCCTCTTCCTCATCCATATACTCCTCTCATACCTCCTTGGTATCCTGCTATATCCACCCTCCATGGTCGCCACCTTTCTGTTCTTCCTGGACCCAAAATTTATCTACAGTGTGATCCTATATCAATTGAAGTGACCGATAGTTATTCACATCATGCCCCATGGATTGAAAGAACTCACAAAAAGAAGTATGTGTAGTCTTATGATATTTTTGTAGTGTTGGTAATCAGGGAGGTATATCTCCCCATTGTTTGCAAATATCACATCGTTTAGTTTGAGGTCCATTTAGAAATAGATTCGATGCACTCGTTTCCATGTATCTTCCTAGCGTGGGACATTCGTTCCTATGGAAACCTTTTGAATGACACATGGTACACCACATATGCTCACGCGCCACCTTAGCCTTAGCCATATCTTGTAATTTCATTGTGAGATTAGTGAGCTGAGACTGCACCTACACTAGCCCCTCTAATGTCTCACCACCTCCTGGTGTAGCTTCTAGGTGCATCACTATCTCCATGGCCTCTACCTATGTCATCACCTATTGCTAGGTGAGCGAGACTCAAATGTGGGGCAGTATTCCCATAATAAACTAATCCCTATGCTAAATGTCTTGGATGTGAAATGTTAGGCTGTCCAACAATATCTTGAACTGCTGGTCACAGCCCCATACGGTTTCTCCAACTTGCTACTTGATCCCTTTGATCTTAGTGATACACTATGATTCTGACTTAGGCTTATGAAACTCCCTAAGTATATCTCTCTTAATCTCAATTAGGGACCTTGTTTGTCCTGCCAACGTAGTTTCCTTGTACTTCATATACCACGTTAGAGCTCTGTCTCTGAAAGTGGTCTCTAGTTGCGCTATCTTTGATGCTTCATTTGTGATTCTCTTCACAAAACATATAGCTTCACATGTAAACCAATTTTTCTATGCATCATCTCTACCTGTCCCATGGAACATGGGTAGCCTTAGAGTTCTATCTTGATTCACCATACTCAACCTAGTGCTTTGTCCTCCTGACTGACTACTAACTGTTGATGATATGGATACTCGTACCAAAACTCTTCTTGGCGAAGTATTTACGACTTCGAACTCTTCTTCATTCGTATCTTCTCTTATCTTTTCTTTTATTATTTCTTCTTCTACTCTTATCTTTGCACTTTCTTCGCTTCTTTCCTTTTTATTAAAAATACGCAAGGGGGGTGGTTTGAAGAGGGGGTTCCTCCGTATTCTCTCATTATCTTCAACGAGGGATCCCAAAGATCTTCCTACCTATAGACACACAATTCCATTCATAATATCTAAATCCTCTTCGCCTTCTCTGAGGGGTTCTTCGCCTTCTTCTCCCACATCGACGCCACTACTTTTCACCTCATCTTCCTTTGATGTGACTACATCTCTTAACATCCAAGAGGATTTGACTTCTTCTTCTCTGACCCTACTCTCACTATTGCCGGTATCCTCAGTTGACACCCTACTCCTAACACCACATCTCTTTTGGTGACCTCTCTCCTTCTATGCTCCTCTCTAGCACCAAATTATCTCCCGCACATCCTCCTAGTGCGGTCTCCTTTCTCTTCATCTGGGTCTGAATCCTTATTCTTCACCCCTTTCTATTTTATTTCCACTCCTTTGTTCAACTTTCCTCCTTAGCTCAACTCTTCTAGTGTATCTCTCAACTCTTTCTCTCTTCTACTCTTCTAGGTCCACTCTCTTCTCATCTCATCTCCTCATCTTCTGGATCCTTCCCACTAGAGCCATTTCCTCTCTACCCCCCCCACCCCCCCTTCTATCAACCCCCCATCTACATGAGGGTTTCTACTCAGCCATCCTATCGGGCTCCATGTGCATTAGCCCCTTCTCTATGAACAACATCTTGATCCACATGGGAATTTCCTCCAATAATCTCTTTCTCGGGTTGACTGCAAATTTTCTTTCAGTCTCGCTGAAAGAATCATTGTGTTCAATGGTGAAATCAATGATGTATCCTTCCTTATCCTCGTAGAACCAGAAGTCAATTGCTCGATCCCACTTATTATAAAAAATAATTAGTTCTATTGTCTGTATTCTTTTCCCATACTAGTGGTTCGTGGGCTCCGAGAGCAATGTTAATAGATGCCTTCCTCTTCAACCATTCATACAACAAACAAGGAAACTCAACAAAGAAAACTGCAAATCTATATCAATATACCTCTTTTTCCATCTCTCGACACTGGTTATCAGGTTCTTTGTCTCTTGTCGTGCAAACTTGTCTTCCTTCCTAGATAACCAGTCTTGTATTTCTTCTTGAGACATATTCCACCTCATTCTTTCCCTTCATCATGCAATACAAAACCTTATAGAACCATTTGTTGTATTTTTTTAGTCCACTCTCCTCGTTGGGGGGGTTTAAGACCTAGGGTACATCAAGCTTGACCAAACAAAACCCCAAGGTGTCGACATATTCAATCTTTAGTCTAGGACCGAATAAGGTATCACCTAAGATGCCATGAGAATCACATAGACTGATAGTCTTGTGTCAGATGTGAAAGGACAATGCATACATGAAAACCTCTTGGGTATAAATACATTGATTCATCCATAAATAAATTATAGAGTAATAAACATATGAAAGTAAATCAAATATACATTCATACCATGACACACATGAGATTGTAGAGAGAAAGGATATCATATCTCATTCAATAGCTTCAAATGCATACATATACAAAAACCCATATCAGAGGTCTCTGCCATGTGCTCTAAAATCATACAATAGTCATTACATCCATCTGTGCTATGCGCTCTAGTCTCCTCTCTTCATTCATATATAGTTCTAACTCTATTACAGATGCATGCAAGACTTAGGAAAAAATAGACTCTTTGTTACAATCAACTCTTTTTTACATTCATGAACTCTCTATCACAATACTCTGCTCTCTCTCACTCGACTTCTCCACACGCTTTATGTGTCTGCTCTGTATAATGGTGAAGGAACTCCCTTGAGCGAAAAGAATATCCACATGCTTTATGTGTCTGCATGCAACCCCCTAATCTTCCTGGAGTGTGTAAATCCTAACTAACTTGATAGCTCATCCATACCTTTTCCCATGATCATTTGAGTTGTTAAATACTTGATTAAAAAATATTTTCGAAGATACACCCATATTCAGTCTTCTTGATTCCTTGCGCGTAGTGCAAAAATGGGTTGGCACACACGATATTCCTTTGGATGGAGTTGACATTGATCCTTCCTGGTGCAACACAGTGCATCTTCATGGGCAAATGCATAGTATTGAATTGTGATGCATGCACACAACTTCCCCAAAACCGTGGGTGCCAACAACATTTACACAAGTGAATTAAAAATAAGAGATATAACATAAACACTTATCTCTTGATAAATCACCAACTGGATGCATACGAAAGGAATTTGTCCCAAACATAGGATATGTTATTTCATTTATCTCAACCAAAGGCCACCCCCATGCTAGGGATTTGAATCCATAAGGAGGTCTGACTCTCATGGTTGGCCACTGTCCTCACACAACCCAATACCCATATTTCTAACTCCAAGAACAATTCCAATCCACCAACTCTCTTTCCCCTCAACTTGCACAACCCAAGGAATGGGATCCCCTTCTTTTCCATGTCGTACCTTGGGAGATTCCACTTCCCTCTAGGGCTCCAACATATGGTTGTCCAGGATATCTCTTAGTCGGGGACTCTAAGAATTCTCAAATGTTTTAGGAGTGCTCACAATATCCCTTTCAAGTCTCTTGAGTAGTTTCTTCAACATGAAACTCACTTATAGGGACATAACCTACATTACAGAAACACAACATACATTTCCAACATAAAAATCATTCCTCTCATGGGTTTTCTCATACACATAAGGGCTAGTGCTCTTTTTCCAACACCCATCTCCCCCTTGCTGTCCAAAAATCAGCATTGTAAAAATTTACCTCTCTCCTACTTGAATTTCCTTTTCCTCTTCCTCTAAAATTTCTTGACTCTCACACTTCCCCCATACTTGATTGTACTCATCCCATGCTATCATAACTAGGTGAGTTGGCTCCCTCACCCAACCTCTTACATGAATTCAATGATTGAGTGCTAACTAAGTCAAAGAAGGATTAGATGGTAATGACACATTAACTTAGTAAAATGATATGGGTTTTCCCTTGGACCCCCTTTAGCATCCTTTATTGTGGAATCGTAGCCCCCCAACATTACTGTCCCTCTTGTATCACAACCAACAATGTGTTTTTATTAATAATTTCATTGTACAATTTACATAGCTTTCACCTAACCATATTGATCAACAAAGACTCTCTGACCTGAAACATACTGGCTCACCAACCTAAATCACATTTGCATAATTACATTACAATTTACGGGGATTAAAAATTGGGATGTTACAAAGATCCCAAGTGACAATTTTCAATAAGGAGTGCATTTATTCATTCACAACTTCTTCCCATTCAACTAGATGAATTGCTTCTTTATAAGTCTCAAGAATTATCACCGACAAAAATATGTCAGGTTATACAATCATCAAAACTAGAAAATGAATTCCTATTATTGGCCATATGATTAATAGACATTGAGTGCAAAATACACTCATTATTATGTTTTACCACAAAATCTAGTACCCCAGTGAAAATCCCTCACAAGGTTCTAAGACTAATGAAACATCGGAAGATGTTTCCACTATCACATATGAAGCAACTTCCCTCTTTTTAGTGAAGGAATAAATTTAACACAAGGGAGGATTCCTAGTAGCCTCAAGGAATCCCTAGGCAAGAAACAATCAAGTTTAATGCCTCTCGTGTAGCTACTCAATCTACCACCAATATAATAAAATAATCAAGGTAGGAACAAGGTGGTAAGTTTGTGCAATTTCTAGATTTGAATGGATGAGGATCTAAGGGAATTTACAAGGCTTGTCAAGTCAATTTTTAGCACAAGAGGATCCCCAAACACTAAAAAAGAAGAAAAAACTATTGGCTATTGTAAAACTTGAAAGAAAGATGGTAAATTACAACAATAATACAAGTTATGTCAACAACAATAAATTTAGTCCTTGAAACATATAACGAGCAAGTAAAACTAGGGCTAAAGCAATGGATAAAATTAGGGTTTTATCAACCAACAAAAAATGAAATTACGAATGCATACAACAGCCCTAAAACCCTAGACATCCATCCCTAATTATCTTGAAAGAACAAATCAACAAGATAATTTAGGTTTTAGATATGATTGCTAAGTCAAACATATGCATGAATACCAAAACATCCAAGTCTTTTATGGCTGAAAATGAATATATTGTTGTTAAAAAATCCTAATATAATCCCAAAACATAGAATAAAGATTGAATTTATAGTTTTGTGATTGACTATTGGGAGAAAATTAGTGCCTACTTATATATTTTTTGGGGCACATGGGGTTAATTAAGGACTCTTTTGAAGAGGTGCAAGTGGATCTAGGGTGATATATAGGGTTATTCACTACTAACCCTAGAATATCTTCCTAGTATATTACTAAGTCTTTGAACATAATTCAAGGGAAGGTACTTGACTAGTAACCTTCCAAAAGTTTTGAAAAGAATGGTTTAGTCAAGAAGGAACCAAGAGAATGCACAACCATAACTAGAGAAGCATCATTACACTTACATTCATTCATAAACAAAACCACAAGATAAAGNAAAAGAAGAAAAAACTATTGGCTATTGTAAAACTTGAAAGAAAGATGGTAAATTACAACAATAATACAAGTTATGTCAACAACAATAAATTTAGTCCTTGAAACATATAACGAGCAAGTAAAACTAGGGCTAAAGCAATGGATAAAATTAGGGTTTTATCAACCAACAAAAAATGAAATTACGAATGCATACAACAGCCCTAAAACCCTAGACATCCATCCCTAATTATCTTGAAAGAACAAATCAACAAGATAATTTAGGTTTTAGATATGATTGCTAAGTCAAACATATGCATGAATACCAAAACATCCAAGTCTTTTATGGCTGAAAATGAATATATTGTTGTTAAAAAATCCTAATATAATCCCAAAACATAGAATAAAGATTGAATTTATAGTTTTGTGATTGACTATTGGGAGAAAATTAGTGCCTACTTATATATTTTTTGGGGCACATGGGGTTAATTAAGGACTCTTTTGAAGAGGTGCAAGTGGATCTAGGGTGATATATAGGGTTATTCACTACTAACCCTAGAATATCTTCCTAGTATATTACTAAGTCTTTGAACATAATTCAAGGGAAGGTACTTGACTAGTAACCTTCCAAAAGTTTTGAAAAGAATGGTTTAGTCAAGAAGGAACCAAGAGAATGCACAACCATAACTAGAGAAGCATCATTACACTTACATTCATTCATAAACAAAACCACAAGATAAAGTGAGACCACTTACTCAAGAAATATTTCATCCATCAAAACCCCGGAAATGAACATCCATGAAGAAGTGAAAGCATCCACAAGAAATGATGCATATGAATTGATGGTTTGTTTATTCATCATATGAATTGAATGCTTCAATTCTTAAACTTCTTTTATCATACTGCCCAACTGTCCTCATTCAAGAAACATGGTTATAAATAGCTTACATCAAAATCAATTAAGGTTGTGAGTTCTCTTTATACCCTTACACAACAATTCAAGGGTGTCAACATATAAAAGGCTGAAATAGAGTCTTAAATATTTGGTTGTTAAAGCATAATATACCTTTATTTTCATTCTTGATTTTGGTTCGTCATGATCGAAAATTAGATATTCATATCTAATCTCTAAAATCTATTAAAACATTAATCTTTCAAAATTTCTATGAGAACTAAATTCTACTTTATCCGGTAAGAAGAGTTTGTTCCACACAATGAAAGCGAACTTAACACGTGCTTTGTTTTCAAAGTTAACCAACATGTACTTTTAAA
Organism: Picea engelmannii; assembly: GCA_009831015.1. Classification (NCBI taxonomy): domain Eukaryota; kingdom Viridiplantae; phylum Streptophyta; class Pinopsida; order Pinales; family Pinaceae; genus Picea; species Picea engelmannii. Next base: position 282,069 of record ML793513.1, read on the forward strand.
GAAAAATTAGTTGTTTTTTTGGGTTGTATTAGATAACCCAATAATGAATTGTTGGTTCAATGATTATGATAAATTGAATGATTTCTAAAATGGAACTACTTTTTATATAATGTGTATGTATGTATATTTTATTATACATACTTAAGTTTGTAGGCTTAGTATTTTCACTCTTTGAGTTGCACATTTATATACAATTTTGTTTTTAATATGATTTATAAATTTTCATGCAGGAATAGATGTGATGGTAATATTAAATATAATTTTTTATATTTGTATGTTAAATTTTGAAATCAAATTTATTAATTTATAAATATATATAATATTATTATATAAAAATTTGAAATTATAGGTTTAAATTTAAAGAGGCAGGGTATATACACAGGGATCCCTCATACATTAATTTAGTGTCTAGATTGACGGTCATCTTATTTTATATTCTTATTTTATCAATATAAGGTAGTTTTTCTCACACAAATTTGTTTCCACTTATACAATAGTCTTAAAAAAAAATGTTTTTAAATAAAAAAAATCTCTCCCAATAATAAATGTAAAGATTAAAACTTCTTTTTATAAAACTGGAAATTCATTAATAATCTCAAAAAATTGAAAAAAACAATCAAAAACAGAATACACCATCTGTAGAGCTTTATAGTGGAATACAACAGCTGAGCTGGCTTTAAAGGGCCAAAGATGTGAGACTATTTTGACCAGAAGATACAATAGATAATCAGGATAAAAATTCCCAGTGGGCTTATCTAAACGGAACAAGTATGAGTATCTGGGTCTTATTGCTCTGCCAAACAGCTCTTACAATCACAATCAATGAAACACACTGGCTAAGGTACTATTGGCTAAACATACTGACTAAGGTACTCTTTAACAGTAAGGTACTATTGGCTAAACATACTGACTAAGGTACTCTTTAACAGTAGTGTATTTCACATTTGGGTATAGCTGACTAGCCTCCACACCATGAGGTCCAATTTCAATATTTCTCAGATCGCCTCTTATAAAAATGAAGTGATCACACGCCAAGTCAAACTTAACATCCTGGGATGGTGCCTCTGCATCACCCACCACAGACAGCGTTTCATAAGACCCAAGTCAGTTACTTGTTGGTTCACTCTAAACAGATCAATAAACAACATAATAACACTCACTCATCCCACTTGTCAGCCAATTCCTACCAGCCAAAAGCAACTAACTAAACTCAATACACATAAAGAAAACCAATAACCAACAATGGATGCAACTTCAAAACTGCAAATGCCAGATAAAAGAAGGAAAGTGGTTCAATATCCCAACCTGCAATTTCTTTCCTCAATCCTTCCTCTGGTACATAGACCTTTTCCAAAGTCTTGCCAATCATCTTCTCCCATAGACCCACAAGCTCATTCAGAGACATAGTGTTGGCAGGAAACATGAAATGCAGGGACTTGTTGAGAGTTCTTGGGTCATCCACTGCTTTGATTGTGATTGTTCCAACGTCTTCCTCCTTAGTAAATGCAGCTGCATCGCATTGCATATTCATTCAATAATTTTAATCGGCAGCAGAAGAGAGAGTAAAAATTAGAACATAAATTAAAGTTCATACTAAATACCTTTGTAATTCCCATCGCCATATATCACAATTTTATCCCTGGGAGGTGGGGGAATAGACCCCAGGTACCCCAAACTTGGCACAAAATACCATGCAAAACAGTTGCTGATAACATAGGTGTAAGGGATGCCTTCTGCCTCAATGGCCCTACGAATTTTCACAGTGTCCTCAACAATGGTCGTTGCAGGCATTTCTGTGTCATATATTTTATCGTATTCAAACCCGAACTCAGCTGGCAAAAACCTCTGTGAATATCATCACCAATAGTTGTGAAAATTAACATTCTAAAATACTTACTGGATTGATTGAATCTTCTGATAGACTCAAAACTCAGCAACAGTATTATTCTATACATACAATACCTTGATGGTTCCAACTTCTTTATTCTATACATACAATACCTTGATGGTTCCAACTTCTTTAATGGCCTTGATAATGTTCAGCTGACTCATCAACTGGAAACACCCTACAGCTGAGATAACTATATCCACTTTCCTGATTGCATCCACAAGACTTGCATAGTCCTCCAAGGATCCCTTGAGCATATCCAAAACAAAACCAAAAAGAATTAAGTTACATATTTCATAATAAGTGGCATAAATTTTCATAAGAAACAATTAACATAGATTTTTATTAATTATGGAGAGGGATTAAAAAACCTCTAATATCCAAATGTTTATGCAATTATTCCGTATCTATAAATTCAGAGTTTCTCACCAAACTTCAATGTTTTTACACTTTTATATACTATTTATTAACCCTTGAAGTTTG
>ML793514.1:28164-42408 GCA_009831015.1 Picea engelmannii
AATTTGATATGTGTTGCACAACTGTTGAAAGGGGGGAGTTTTCCATGATAGACCATGGATGATATGAGAGAGATGGTGATGGGAAACAAAGAATGGTTGAGATGCCCCTCACCAGACCAGTACCTACTGGGTGTAATTGCTCAACAGTCCTCTAACCCAGAAATGAATTACCATTCAGGCTGGTAGTTGGAAGGCCATCCTCAAGAGTTAATGAAGAGATGGGGTAGGGTACCCATATATAAGGCTTCTAGGTCTAACTACGAATTGGGATTCGGACCCATGCAACCTTGCTGAGGAAGGCAAGAAAGGAGCTCATTTGGGGGACAGAGACAAATCTGCAAGGAAGCATAGTAAAGAAATCAATCTTCAGAGAAGAGAATTGGGCATGCTTTGACTCAGGAGGTGAGAGAAAAGCTGAGAAGCAATATTGTTTTGGTTGTAAGAAGCCTTGGATAGGGTATTGCTACAAAATGATAAATGAGGCTAACAAGTGACTAAGGAAGTGCTCGCGTAGACCTCCTTGCTTGGAGTGGGGAAAAACCAGTTGTCAAGTTCCCGTGGGAGGAGGAAAGTAACCTCCATCCCTGACTATTGTGGAGAAAGGAGAAATAATATCTCTCAGAGCATTATGGTCTAGCTCGGGGGTGGCGAGTGGTAAATCCATCAGGAGTGGTTGTTCCTATGTTTGGGAGGAAACATGCACCCCTTTCAGAAGTCGCTTCACATTCTCCAATTCTGGTAAGTATTATCATACTTTGTGCAATATGTAATGGATGCGATGATTGGATGTCTGTGTTTATGGTTAAGTCTTGCAGTGTTTTGAACAGTTATTAGAAATTCTCTTTTTATTATATGAACTGCTATATCTATATGGTCTTTAATTTATCTCAGTGTATCTTCTAGAGAGTCATGGGATGTGAATCCACAGGAGAGTCAGGGTAGGAGCAACTAAAGCGTCTAAGTCCTGTCGACCCTTTTGAATTCACCTTAGAAGGAATGTCAAGTTCATCTCTATGGGAGAAGGACGTTTTTCCTTCCGACTATCCACCCATCTAACCAAGGGCTCATGCCCATGTCCTTAACCCATTTGTGCAAAAAGTATTAACACTTATCCCCCAAGAATTTCCAAAGGACCCATATGACCAGGGTCTAGGAACCCTGTGCTAGTCCGAAAGGAGATAACTCTTTCAGCTTTGGTACTTATGACTCCACAATCCTCGAAAACAGTCGAAGGCCGAAGTCATGAATTGATGAGGGTCGTCGATCTGAGGATCTAGTGGAGATCTCTCTCAACCATTAGATCAAACTTAGGAAGGGTAGCATTAAGTGCTTCGGTGAAGCACTACATCAGGAGAATAGGAGTGGTCTAGCATCGAAACTCCTGAATGTTGGAGTCGCGAAGTTAATTGGGATAGTTGAAAGTGGAGGCACATGTGTCCACATATCAATGACTATCTGGAAGTTCGGGTATTCGGTGGTATAGGGACCCGCGAGATTCCTCGAAGCTCTGCAAGCTGTAGTAAATCTTGGTCGTGGATGTTAGGTAAACGTGGCGATATATCTGACATAGTCTGAAGAGAAATCCAGAAGATACATGATGAAATCTAAAATGTTGAACATCCAAAGTGATGAGGACCATCAATCCTTGGAACCTTCGGGATCCCTCTTGGTCATCGATCTAAGAAGCCCACCCTCAATTACCCAACAGACCAGAAACGCATCGTGGAGTGACACGTGGCCCCTACTTGTCCCTTGTCTAAGGTTATCCATTGAAATTAGAGTCGTCGGAAGAGAGGGCATGTGGCAAGCAATCCCATAGTCCGGAGACTTAGTACTTCGAAGGAACCTAGCCAAGAACCTATAGAGTGTGAAAACCTCTGAAGTCACGAACGTCGAAATGAATCTCGACCATTGGTAGGATGAGGACACTTGGCGCCAGATTAGAGAGTCTGGAGACTTAGCTCTTCGGGGAATTCGTGACCTGAGGAGTTGGCAAGCTCCAAATTCTAGATTCATGAAGTAACGAGAGTCGTAGATCTATGGATCTACATGGAATCTTACTAACCGTGAGATCGAAGGGCTAGGTAGTTATCAGTCCAAGATGATGTGGCATGATGACATCATTCGATGTGACATGGACCCACTTTACGTGTGCCGTATGTCACCCTGATATGGAAAATTAACAGACCCCTTATGCATGTGAGAGCATGACACGTGTCACCCCCTAATGAGGACACGTGTCACCCCTGGCCCTTTCCACGTGCCAAGTTCTGGTTTATGCCTGCCCAACCAACGTTATTGGTGATGTGTCTGAGACTCCGGGAGTTTGGATAACTTTGGGAGTTCGGAATTTTTGGGAATAATGTAATAAATAGGTCTACAACAAAGATTGTCGATCATAGAATGTCGAAATTTCAACGACGATCGTCGATTGTCGAAATGCCAAAAGTGTCGACCGTTGATTGTTGACTTCCAATTGTTGAATGGCTAGGGCCACATGGTGAGATTTTGGGGCTTCGGGGATTAGTAAAAACGAGTGTTTAGCACCAAACGTCGAAGACCCCAACTAATAGCACCCGAATAACTTCAGGAAATCGTATCTTGCAAACCAGGGATCAGATTTTGAGCCAGTAATAGTCGTTAGAAAGCTACGAACGAGAAGAAGAGGATGAAGGCATCATAGACATTATTAGAGATAGTTAGGAAAAACAAAATTTGATGCCCCATCCCTAGAAAGGGTATTTAGGGGTTGGGTGTGTTACAGACACCATGGTTGAAGAGATGGAATCCTTGCACAAGAATGAGACATGGGATTTAGTAAGGTTACCTAGTGGAATAAAGCTCATTGGTAGAAAATGGGTATTTAAGAAGAATATGAATGTCATAGGTCAAGTCGAGAAGTTCAAAGATCGACTGGTAGTGAAAGGTTATTCCCAAGTTGAGGGAGTTGACTTCGGTGAGAGTTTTTCCCCTGTTGCAAAATTAACTTCCATTAGAATACTGATGTCTTTGGCTACAACATTCGATCTAGAAATAGAATATATGGATGTGAAGACAACATTCCTACATGGGGACCTAGAAGAAGAAATCTACATGAAATAGCCTGAAGGATTTGTAGTAAAGGGAAAGCAAGAGTTGGTGTGCAAACTGAAAATATCCCTTTATGGTCTAAAGAAATTGCTAAGGATGTGTTACCAGAAGTTTGACACATACATCCTTAGTTTGGGATTTTTGAGAAGCAAAGATGATCACTGCATATATTCCAAGGAAGAAGATAGGAATTTCATATATGTAGCTTTGTATGTCGATGACATGTTGTTGATTGGAAACAACATGGATGCAATAAAGGAGGTGAAGAAGCAGCTATCCTCCAAGTTCGACATGAAGGATCTCGGTGTAGCTAACTTCATTCTCAGAATGGGGATTAAGAGATATTGAGCCGCTATAAATATCTGATTGAATCAGACGAAGTATATTGAAACATTTTTGAAATGTTTCAACATGCAAGATTTCAAATCGATGAAGGTGCCAATTCCTGTGGGAGCAAGGCGAATTGTTGAATAGTGTCCAAATGCACAGGAAGAAATAGAGGACATGGCACATGTTCTCTATGCAAGTTTTGTTGGTAATCTAATGTATGCGATGGTCTGCACTTGACCAGACATTACCCATGCAGTGGGAGTGTTGAGAAGGTGCATGTAGACACAGGGAAATGAGCACTGGACAGTTGTCAAGAGAGTATTCAGGTATTTGTGTGGCACAAAGGACTATGCTATATGCTCCCAAGGAAGCCCTAGAGGTGATAGTGGTAAATTAAATGTACATGGATTTGTGGACACCAACTAGGCTGGAGATATGGATCGACGAAGGTCAACCAATGGATATGTATTCAAGATGTTCGGTGGAGCAATAAGATCGATGAGCAAGTGACAGGTAATCATAGCCTTCTCAAAAAAAGAAGCTGAATACATGGTGGCCACTCATGGAAGAAAAAAAACAGTATGGTTGCAAAGGTTGTGTTCATGAATCATGTTTTAGCAGAGATCTATGAAGGTAAGTTGTGATATTCATTCCATCTTATCATTCGAAGACTATGCACATTGATGTGCAATACCATTTCATAAGAGATATGGTGGAAAGTAACAAGGTGCTATTGGATAAAGTAGACACGTTGGAAAACATAGCAGACTTGTTCACCAAGTCTGTGAGTGTTGTGAAGTTCTCTTGGTACAAAGAGGCAATGGGCATTGCTGCCCTGGATCTGTGAACGAAATTTCATGAATCTCCTGGTTTCATCAAAGAAGACAAGAAGTGGGAGAATGATGCTTTGTTATATTATTTGCAGTGAAATTCTAGTCAAGGTGGATCAAATGACGATCGAAGTTGAGGTGGATCGACAACTGGTCGAGGGTTGAGGTAGATCGACAACAAGTTGAAGGTCGAGGTTAGTCAACCAGGTAAAGTCGAAGTTGAAGGTCAAGGCGGTTCAACATGGTAAGGAATTGACAGCGAGTCGAAGAGTTCAACCAACAAGAGGTTGAAAAAAATACATATGGCAATTGAATGAAGATCGAATGAAGGTCGATTGGTAGTCGAATGGTAATATGACATGGAGTCGATTGTAATAAAATCCAAAGATTTGTAGGATTTGTAACCAATGATCTGGATGGATCTGTAACCGTTTTTGGGTGCCAGTTATTTAGGGTTTTTCCTGTTGTAAAGTCTATGAAGAGGGATGTTGTAAGGCCGTAAAGTCTAATCAATGAATCACAAGATAGCCATTTTTTAGAGAAATCTTTAGATGTAGGTTGTTGGTCATGCATATGTAAGCTGGATTGACTATAGGGTTGTTCTTGCGCACACAAGAAGGTATGATGTTGATTGTGTCTTAGGTGTGGACCAAGGTTAGACAGGTAACATTTTATTTAGATTGAATAAGACAACAAGAGAGAAGAACGCTCAAGGAATGTTTGTTTTCCCGGTTTGGGTTTCCAGGGTAAAATCTCTGTGTACTGTGTGATTGCTTTGTCATTTACGTTTTTAATTAAATTATTCTTCTCTTCTGCTAGGCTTAGTGTGGAAGTGTATCTCATTTAATAACACCCATTCATATCCAACCCTGATTAAAGTATTTCAGAAACTCAAATCATAATAAATGTTTAACTTCGGTCAAACATGCATCAACTTTAATACAGTTTTATCCTAGGACATGTAGCGATGTTTTTTCCACAGTCATAACAGGTCTGTCATAAAAAACCAGTTAGAAAAACTATAAGAAAATAATATACATTAAAAAAAGACTCCATTGAAGTGAAAATCAGTTAATATTCATCAACTTTACCTAATGACCACATCCAAAAGAAATATTTTTAGTATTCATCAGGTAAAATGGACACATCTGCAAAAGTACAGACAATTCTAGGAATTTAAGGTGAAAGTACTATAACTCAGTATAAAAATTATTGTAAGGAATTTAGTTATGAATCCCAAAAAAGTGTAATTAATATGGTGGAAGAAATATTGAGCAGGTTTGTAGCTAGTTCCTTCTCCCCCTCCCACCAATATTAAAAGATGTTGGATTTATGTCCCTTCTTTCCTCTAATGAAGGAGAATTGAAGGAAGTGAAAAGTCTTTCTTTGGTGCAAATAAGATCTGTCTTTCTTCTGATTATTCTCTTCTGAATGGATTTATGATGGTGAAGTTAACTTTAAGAAAGATAACAAGGAAGCTTTCAGAGATTTTCCTGGAATTAGGTAAGGGAAGAGGAGGATAGGAGGACCAATTTGAGGCCTATGAAAAAGACCTGGATTTGATTGTGAGAGGAAAAACGAGGATGGTGAGTCACATAGGATTTTTATGAGGGCCAGTGCAGTGATTAGAAATATGACAAAATCCTTCACAATGAAGCAGATGTGCCTTGAGTAAGAGTTGGACTCTCTGATTGACAACCTGCAAATTCTGATTTGTATCCCTCAGAGTCCAAAGGAGACCAAGATCTAATTACAGCTGAGGAGTCCACAAAAAATAACGAATTGGATGTATGATACTCAGATTAGAGGTTTTTCCTTCTATATAATTGTTGTTCTGACTCCTGAGATCTGGTGAAAGACTATTGTCATTTTGGACAGATTGAAGTCCCCAAGGACTAGAAATTTTTCCAAGGAGTGTTGCTGATTTTGTATCGTATTTTGTATTATATTTCATATTAGATAATTTGTTTGAGAAAACAGAAAGATATCTAGCAAGTGAAGCCTAGTTTTATCTAAAACATAATTGCATTGAACGCTTCCTTACTTGAGCATCTAGTGTATTAGATCTTCTGGAGGAACAAATCTTGCAAAGGAATCATAACCATGTTTTTCCATGCTATTTGTTTGGAAACTATCTGCACGATGATGTCGTGGACTAGAATTCTAATGATCATTTCCAAGTGGTGGTGGAAGAGGAGCCTTATTAGGGATCTTGCCTCTGCGGCGACTATAGTACATCAACACATCAACTATATGTACCTAATGTTTCTCAACCACAATGAATAAAAAATCCTTTCTCTTCCTTATGCTCAACACAGTTTGTTTTCCTTGGAAAACCTTTTCAACATATAAATAGAGGAATATTCATAGTAGAGGTACAATTTCATGTAAAAATTACTTCCATGACARTTTGTGAAAMTTGGWGAACATAATTAAATTTCTCAATGAAATGCAATTATTTTGGAAAAATGCAAGATGGAAAACTAGTAAAAGTTAAYAATCGCTCATAATATATTCCTTAATAAGGAAGAAAATGGTCARTGCCAATAGTACATATTTKTAAAGATTAAGGAAAATAAGATAATAAAATRTTTCCTCATATATATTTGTAATAGTTACTGCAAAAATAGAAAAAAAAAACTATTTTGATATTCAGATAAAAAAGACAACTCATGTCACCCACCCTACTCAAGTTTGCAGAGAGGGAAACTTTTAGAGTGGATTCCGACCAACTGGATGCAAAAATTGGACTAAAAGAGTACACAATCAAGATTGTAAAGAATGTGATCAAAATGTAATTTCATGGATTGCACCAAACACTTTTGAGAAGACTAGTTTAGAAATATTGATGTTTATATAAAGTAAACATGGAAAAAATAAAGGTCTTGTATGTTTAGCAAAAAGACAAATGTCTATTATAACAACCAAGATAAAAGCATGTGGGCACCATACCATTGGATCATTTTGAACCAACTAGCAATTCACATGATATCAATTGGAAAAATATCTATGCCCCGGAAAATAATGGATGGGTTGGGAGCTGGTAATTCCTAATTGTACTGGAAATAAAATAAAAAAAGAAGTGGTTTGCACTCTCCTGTACTTTTTTCTAGAAGAAAAATTTCTCATTATATTAAATAATATATGGTAAAAACCATAATTACATTCACTGCTTCTCAAGATGAAGACACTGCTCCAGTCCCAAATATATGAAAATATGGCTACTTATAAGATAGACAACTCAGAAGTCTAGGCTCAGATTTAGATCTCCTACTATTAGACAATACAAAATCTATTGACACATTAAACAAAATGCCAAAATAAGTCTTGTACTATATCTCTCAAGGCCACTAATATAGATATATATTTTTTGTCAGCCCCACCTAACCGTCTATCCACTAATAATATGTCAAATTCCCCGCATGTTCTTGAAGAGCACTTTTGGAAAGTAGATTAGTCTCCTCATTTAATTCTCTGAAAATATGAGTGAAATTGATATGAGTAAAGCCTTTAATGAGTTTGAAGATTCTATCTTTCCATTCCAGGGAAATAACTTGTAACTTTCCTTTGTTGTTAAGCTAGTCTATAATAATTTTGGAATCACCCAGTACTTGAAGATCCAGAATATTAAGTCTGGTAGATAGAGTAAGAGTAGCCCAGACACCAAGAAGCTCTTCTTTGGTGTTAGTACCCTCACCACAGTTGTAGGTCCAAGTAAATTTTGTGTGATCTATGAGCTTGATCATACCACCTGCTCCACATTGTAGACCAGTGTTTTGTGAGGCTCCATCAAACTAGGCATTGTTCCTTCCCTGTTGGTAGGTAGGTTGTAAAAAGCACAAAGACGGATCCTTCCTTGACGTTGCTAACTCCAGACCCCCCAGATTCCTGTAGCAGATAGTACTAATAGTAGGAGGAATCTGTTCAAATATAGCCTTGTTGCGCACCAACCAAATGTGACAGATGACCAAGGTAGGAAGATGAGGATAGCGAGACTCCTCCTTTTCCCAGTCCTCCAAACTAATCGTCAGTGAGGATCCTGACCAAATAGACCAGAGCTTAAGGGAAATAGACAGTTTGTGCCATACTTGTTGTGTAAATGTACATTCTATAAAAAGATGTGTAATAGATTCATAATTAAAATGACACAGAAGGAAAATATTAGGTCCCTCCTAGGCCTGGTGTAAAAGATTATCCCAGGTCAATATCTTATTGGTTGCAGCTAGCTAAATAAAAAGATTTATTTTCAAAGGAATATTCCAATGCCAAAATTGCTTCCTCCAGCCGGTACACTTTTGGATCCATATGGTAGAAGCGATTGCATTATAGAGATTCTTGGCTGATATGTTACCAAAACAATTGCCTCCACTCCAGATCAATGTATCCTCCTCTTCCCTTAGTTGTATCCCTGCTCCAAGTATAGCCTTACAATATCACTACCATTCAATAGCCAAGTCCCCCAAAAGATCCAATTCTATGCAATTTTTCCACCGGGAACTGAGAGCCCCCTGGTCTGTGAGACCCTTGGCTTGGAAGAGATAATAAATATGTTGTTCATGTAATTTGTTCAAGATCTCCAGTGATAAAAAAGAAAAAGTCCCCAATCCCAGAATTGCATCCCAACCAATATGAATTAGGTCGACCGATCCGAGTTTCCAACATAACCAATGTTGGATGATATGTATAAATTTAAGTAGTGATCTCTAGATCGAAGAAGCATTTGTTAGACTTGTAGTAGTATGTCAGAGCCAACTCGAGACTGAAAGATGTGAGATATATTTACCAATAATAACCCGATGCCAAATCTCATCTTGTGACATCACATGCCATAGTGAATTGGACACCAAAGATTTATTAAACAGGAAAATGTTTCTCATCCCCCGACCACCCACCAATTTAGGTTTAGCAATGGAATCCAAGTGACAAAGATGAAGATGCTTATTTTCACTACCACCCGTCCAGAGAAAAGTAGAAATCAAATGTCGAATCATTTTTAATACAATAACAGGGATAGTAGTCATCGCCATCCAGAAGACTGCCTGGCTATCCAAAACTGATTTAATAAGAACAAATCTCCCTCCAAGCGTTAGCCACCTATTGCACTAGTGTGCAATCATTTTCTCAAATTTTATGAGTAACCGACACCAATCAGCCACTTTATAGTAGTATGGTTTGAGAAAACAACCAAGATATCTCAGACCAACCAAGATCTCTAGAAATTTGTATGAGAAGATGTTCTTGTATGTGTCTAAGTCCACCTCTGTAAGCCTCGAGTAGTGTAAGGTATGCTTTGTCACATTGATCTAGAGCCCCGAAGCTCGACATAAGAATTTAAGATTAGATTCAATTTCCATCCATTCTTGTGAATCACCTCTGGTCACAATAAGAACATAATCCATGAAAAAAAATTCATAATCTTGACCAGCCTTGAAACCTTAATGCATGTGAGTCTCCCTACTTGTTGAATAATTTTGAGTAGAATGCTCAGTCCTTCCATAGCCAAGATGAAAAATAGGGGTGAGAGTGGGAAACCCTTCCTCAGGCCTCTCTCATTATGGAAGAATGGGGTTTCCTCCCCATTCACCAGAATGACTATGGTGGCACTAGAAACACAACCCATGATCCATCTCGTGAAATGATGACCAAAACTAGATTGTAGAAGTATTAATCGCAGGAAGTCCCAATTAATACAATCAAAAGATTTTTTGAGATCTAACTTTAAAATCATTTCCTGGAGCTTTTCCTGTTTGATGTTGTGTAAAACTTCCTATGAAGTTCCTATGGCATCCAAAATCTGTCGTCCTTTAAGGAAACCCAATTGTTCTCCAGAGATAATGCCAGACAAGTAAGGTTTTATCCTATTAGAAAGAATTTTGGTAATGACATTATAACAAAGGTTGCATAGAGAAATAGGCATGTAGTCGCTAAGGGATGTCAGAAGGTTGGTATTAGGAATAAGATTCAAGAAGGTGGAGTTTAATGCCTGATTGACCACTCCTTTGATCCTAGTATCCTCAACCAGTTCCCAAAAATCATCGCCAACAATTTCAAAGAAGTGAAGGTAAAACTCAACAATCCAACCATCGGGTCTAGGGATTTTATCCCTTTTGAAAGTATTTAGAACTTTCCAAGTCTCCTGTTTTTTACATGCACCAGTAATTTGTTAGACCTCCCTCTCACTAATAATTCTAAGAAAGAGTCCAGTGATGGTAGCTTAGTCAATAATATTTGTAAGTCCCAGATCACTATAAGAATTTTTGAAATAATGGTAAGCTGCTGGAATCAACTTGTCCTGTCCTGTAATAATGTCTGTTGTATCCATATTTAATTCCAAAATATGCTTTTGATTCCTCCTGTAACTGGAAAAGTGATGAAAAAACTTAGTATTTCGATCTCCGCACTTGATCCAAATAGCTCTGCTCTTCTAGTGCCAAAGTGCTTCCTCAGCCATCAAGAGCCTATTTTTCTCCTCCTCTAGAGTCTTTAATTGTTTTTCAAGTTCGGTCGATCTAGTTCCCACAAAATGTTCCAAGATCAAAGACTGTATAATATCTTCCAGCTGTGAGATTCTATGAGTATTTTTTATTTTCTATTGATGTGCCCAAACTTTAACTTTCAATTTTAAGTGTTTCAGCTTCCACACAAGACATCTTTGTAAGTCAATTTCTTATAGAAAAGATTGGTCATTCCAAACCTCAGTGACTAGTCACGCAAAATCCAGGGCCTATAACCACACCAGGTTGAATTTAAATGGATAAGTCGACCGATGAGAGGATGAATCTAGTTGTAGGAAGATAGGAGCATGGTCCGAGAGGAATGGATATTCAACCCAAGATCTATATCATTCTGAAAGTTGAAGAAATTTTTCAAAAATAAAAACAAGGTCCAATCTCTTAGAGATGCCCTCCGAACCAGTTCTACCATTCCTCCAAGTAGGAACTGTAGCAGCCGACAATAAATCCACAAGTTTGTTGTTTATGAAGATTTATTTTAACTGTAAGGTTGTCGGATCTTGTAAAGAAGAGTCCTCCACACCTAAACAGCTGATAAGGTAAAATTAAAATCACTCGCGACTATAAGATTAGGTTTAGCCAGAAGGCCAAAAGTAGAGACTTTTGTCCAAAATGCAATCCTATCAGTACAAGGACCATAAACATTGAGAAGATTAACCTGTCTTTTGTTTGCACAACAGGTACTTGTCCTCAAAATACCGCCACAACATAAGAAAGGTTCCAGATCAAAATTAATGGGATCCCAAGCAACAAGTAACCCACCTGATCTTCCCACTGAGCTTATAACACTAACAAACCACTATGGTCTTATGCTATTGAAGAATGCCCGAGAACACTGCTCGTTGACTAGAGTTTCTTGTAAAAAAATGATGCTAGGAAGAGTTTGTTAATAAGTCTCCTGAGGGAGGCATTTTTTAGGGCGCCACCCACCCCTATGATATTAAGGGAGAGAAGTATCATGGGCAGGACCTAGCTAGGGCTTTAATGCCTCTAAGCACCCCAAGGTCAGATGAGTCTATTGAGTAATTATTCAGAAGAGTAAAAGAAGTAGTTGCCTTTCTCCGAGCACTGCAGGTTTTAATAGGTGAAGTTTCAAGTCCCAAACCATGAGACGAAGAGTAGTCTATCCCAGTTGTGTCACTAGTATTAACACGGGGTGAAGAAATAGGTAAGTTCGAGCTCTCTCAAATGATCGAAGACCTACCCTGAAAAGTAGGAATCAGAACCGATAGCAATGTCTCAACTGTGGTAGGAGCCGAAGTAGTAAGTAAGTTCTCGAGGGTAGAGTGACCAGATGTCAAAATTATAGAAATCGTAGGAGCAACCCCAACAAGCTCATATTTAGTGGTAGGAAGAACCACAGTAGTAAGATGGTCAGGAATAGTCAAATGAAAAGGAGTCGAAGATAAGGCAACCCCACCGAGAGCCAAAGGACTAGTGGGAGCCCTTTCGTCTCTAGAAGGTGACAACAACTGTGGGGTACAAAAATCTCGAGGGGACTCTCACACTGTAGAGGGTGAAGGAGGAAAAGACAGAGTCTTCAAAGGATCATACATGGGTGGTCTTAAGGGCCCCATCCTCGTGATAACAGATGAGTCCAATAAATTCCTTTCCCAAGAAGTAAGGGCATAATAAAAAGTAGGAAAGTTTTTCTTGAGCTTACCGGTGAGAGTGTCCAGAGGTGAAGACGGGCAGTCTCCTATGTCTGTATAATCATCATTCACCGCAACAAATGAATCAACGCCTGGTGAGTCCTCCCACGATAGATTGTGAAGGTAAGAAGCTTCTAATTCATCCTCTTCCGGTTCTTCAGTACAATCACTCCTAAGGTGTCCAATCCTGTGGCAGCTTGTACAACGAAATGGGATGCCAAGGTAATCTAGGCGCTGAGTCACCGTGTAACCTCGCCAAATAATATCCAGTGTCTCAGATAACTCTGCATGTACATCCAACTCAACCAATATCCTGACCATCTTTCTATCAGAACCCTTTAAAATATTATCATCCAAACAGATAAAATGTCTGAGCTCGTTGCCTATGGCTGCAAGAGATTTTTTCATCCAATACTGAAGTGGTAGGTTGGGAAGAAAAACCCACAAGTGATGAAGTCTAAAGTAATCAGTGGCTGGATCAAATCTTACCCGCCATCTCTTAAGAATTAGGCTACAACCATTGATAGTCCAGAGAGAATCTAGAATGGGTTGTGCATCCTCTGGTGAGTTAAAAAGAAGACCAAACTAGCCATGCGAGAGAGAGATAATCTTCGGAACATATCCCATCAAAGGAAACCAGGCACCTGAAATCCAATCCGAGAGAGAACACTTACACAAAGTGAGATAGGAAATCCTACCAACAAGTCCACAGAGAGAAAGGCAGACACTCTCCTCCAGACCTATGTCTGAACCCATGATTAAGCGGTGTTTAGTCTTGTTAGGTTTCCACGCTCGTTTTCACCCAGAACTCTTAGGTTTCCACTTTTTCACAGAAGGACGACATTCACGAAAACCCACACTCCGATGCAAACCAGAACGCCCACACGAGGAGACTAGTCCCAGAAGGGAAGCAGAAGGTGACAAGGGAGCGGATGCCAGAGGCTTAGAGGTATCAAAGGAAGAGGATAACAAGTGGTCTGCCAAGTTCAAGGAAGAAGGTGGTAAGACAGCTTCAATTATTTGCACGTTCATCGAGGCGAAGAGTCTGACACTCTTCGAGAGGGCCTTGTCAGCCGCACTCATGAGTGCGTTGACCTCAACCTCCATCAGGAAGGTGTTGGAGGAGTCCACCAGTCACTTCCACCTCACACAGCCTAAGTTACAACAAACTATGATAAGACCTCCGTAGAAAAAAATAAAGATATGTAAGATTTTCCATTAATTGCTTCTGAGTTGTAAGCCCACTCCATTAATTGTCGTCTCACACCACCGAAGAGACGACAGGCTTAGATATGACCTCCACTTAGGTAGTTAATAAAATTTAAGTACAAGAATACAAAGAAGTTAAGGAATGGATTTAAGGCTCTGCTTCTGTCAGTAGAGAGGACAAATCCTCCAAGTCCCAAGTAATCTAGTAGTCCTAAATATAGAACAGACCTAAACTAGTAGAAAGTAGACAAAAACCATCCGATATGGGTCCAACATCTAGGTAGGTGCAATAAACCTACTGCCAAGTGTAAGCAATCCAACAGTTCCACCATTAATTTCTTCTCGAGCTCTACTGCTTCACCATATCTGGTTTTATGCCATGTACTTGAATATCAAAAGCTTTGTAACCTACATACATGGTACGAGAAATGTGGAAAAAATTTAGACAATCAAAGAAGACAATATAGAGTCTAGAATCTAGACAAATGCAAATGTTGGAGACAAGAACACGTGTACCAATACAAAAGGGAGATTTATCAGGAAATAAAGTCTAAGTTGTAGAATTTTCTACAGCTAAAGACCACTGAAAGGCATTGGATATTTTCAACCAAATTTAAAAGA
>ML793514.1:52501-77351 GCA_009831015.1 Picea engelmannii
TGCACAAAAATAATTCTTTTACAATTCTAAAATAAAAGGTCTTTCCCAAAACCATCGACCTTCGGCACGAGGTCAATCTCCCTATTTATAAAGGATCACTAAGCTAAAAATAACTGTTAAAAGTTGTGTTAAGTAAAACAAAAATGACACGTGGCAGAATTTGTCTCCTCGTTCTCTTGAGATCATCCGATTTTTTACTACAGTGGATGATTTCTCTCATACTCCGCCCACTTGAAGAAAAGGTCTTCGCATGTGTTTTCATAGGGAAACCTATGCTGATCCATCGGTGCAGAGAACACTTCCTTTATCTCCACTACTCGTTCTCTATACCTGATGAGCTTGACACTTAGGCATTGTAGAACTGGGAGGGATTTGATTGGATGTTCCACAAAATTCTTTACTTTACCTGGAGTCATACTTGAAATCTATGAGATCTCTGCCTCCCATGCCAAGTCTTTCTTTGCATGTTGTTTGACCATGTCATGAAAATTGATGAAATTTTCTGGTGGGCCGAATTCTGGTAGGTCAATGTTTTTCATCTCCCAATTGATCTTCTCCTAACTTTTCTCTCACTCTCTCCACCTTTCTTTTATATTTCGTTGAAGTTCTTGGACCATGCTCACCTAGTATTCAACTACCTTCCTGATTCGGGATATGATGCTATCCATCAGTACTCGGATGTCGTGCTCTTTCGAGTCTTGACCCTTCTGTACCACACTGATATAGTCAATATGATCTAAGGAATGATGTGCCTTTTCATACCATCTCTGCATGTCTTTACAAGCTGCCATCCCCATGAGAGAATCCTCTTGAAAATCAGCTATGCATGTGGTGAAGAGATTTCTTTCGTGTATGAATTGTGCATATGTTTCTCTGAACTCACTCCTCATGAATACTACTTCTTGTGTCGAATCCTGATAATACTTCGCTAGATGGAACAGAAGATCCAACTCCTTCTTTACGACAGCTAATTCCTTTTCATCCCTTTTTTCTCTGTCCAGTGTTGCATTAGTGATAGCCATTCCTTCCCCAATCAACTCAGTTGTCTTAGCATTTTCTGTGTTGAGAAGCGTTTCTTCTATGGTGATTAGGAGTGTGCTATCAAGCATGAGCCTCCTTTTCTTGGTTGTCATTCTCAGCACAACTTTCCTCTTTCTATCATAAGTGATTTCATTTATGTCCGTGACCTCATCTACCGGCTCCAGAATCTGTTGATCTCCCCAGGTCAGAGTGTTTCCTAGGCTCCCTACCATATATATGTGTTCTATGACCGGTTCTTGTATTTCTTTAGTAGGGGGAAATTCTGTATGTCTTGGTGACTTGGCCTCCTACTAGGGTTCATCCGTTGATGGAGTCTCAGCTTTATATGGGGAAAGGGGAAAAGGATCAACATTTACTAAAAGATCGACTATTGAGATGTCGATTTTTGATCATTGTATTTCTTCTTCCTGTTCACCAGAGCCCAACTCCTCCTTCGAGCCATCCATCTTAGGATGAATTCATGATTGGTAGAGAAATTTAGTGTCTATCATGCTTCCAGCCTTGTCATCTCCTTCTTGGGGAATTGAGGTCAAAGCTTCGGGAGTTAGAGTAGATGTTTCCCCTGGTTCTCCCTCCTCCATGATTGGTACTAGGGTTATGAGTGAAATCTCTGAGCTTTCCTCATTGTCATATATGGTAATTAGGTCTATGAGGACATTGGACATATCTATCCCACTTGATGTTCTCGTTTCCCCCAGCTGCGCTATAGAAACAACTGATGACCTTGTTTGTTGTGTCATAATGCTTAGGTTTTCTAGATGAGCAATCGCCTCTAATGGAATTGTCTTTCAGCTATTTAGCTCTTCTCCGAGACTGATTGTGTTGACCGGGATGACCCTTAAGGGTTTCATCAAAGGGTCAACAGGGGGGTCATTTTCAAACCTTTGTATGACTCTTTGGGCTTCTTCTAGCAACAACATCCCTCTCCTCTATGACTTTTTGGATTCAACTACTCTATTTTATTCCCTAACCCCGAGGGCTTCTTGATTTCATATTCAAACTTATCGTCGGCATACTTCCAACATGAAGATACCTGTGAATCATGCTGGGGTACTAGGCCCTTTGGGTCATGTTTGCAAAATCTTCCTATGGGGAATCAATACTCCAAGTGGCTCAAATCCTCTTTTTTTGTTTGTGCAATATATTTCACCATGTAAAACACTACATAAAAGTCATAGGGTATGAATTCTCTCTTTTTGTCTTTTACCAAAGTGGCATTATAGCCTTGCAGAATGGTTTGATAATAGATTTCTCCCACAATGAGCCAGCCTGGGACATGAGTGGGGAGTAAATGTGGAGCGCTAGTGGCCCCAAACACTCTGATGTAGGTGGTGGCTTCTTCTAGGTACCAGTGGCCTACTTTTGAAATCATTTTCTTAGCTTCTGCTGTAAGACTTGGGCATTCTTTCTTAAAAAGAATGAAATAGAATTGAGCTATAAATTCATCACATATGAGGGCGTAATATCTGTAATGTTCCCAAGCCATTATGCCAGGAACATCACGGTTTTTGGCGTCTTTTAAAAATTTTATGGTTGTCACATTTCGTCAAACACTTAGTTGATCTACTTGTTTACATGTGTTAACTTGCAGGATGGCCTCTTGATTTCGGCCTTAGGGTTTATTGATGTGTTATATATGTGTTTTGCAGCAATAAACAAGAATATATAACCATGGAACTTACCTCAACCATATGAAATATGATAGACAAGCCAAAACATCTCAAATCTGCTTTTATTCATAAAATAGAAGAACCTACTACAATGAAGATGCCAATTTGGAATGCTCAACAGATGGCTCAGAAGATAGACAATAGAGCTACTACAAAAAGCTCCTGATAATACAAAATAAGCCTCCAAAGGATGAATAAGAGATGAAGACCAATGCCAAGGTAGATCTGGGCCGTATGAAGTGACAAGCCCCTATTGGAAGATGCCACGACCTGTTGGAACCCTAAATAACCTCAATAATTTGGCCTTGCTGTCAATGATGCCCAATCACCTCAAGAAATATGCCAAACAGTAGATCGGGTGATGGAAAGAACAACCCAGGTGTATGAATCTCCAAGATCCCTCTCAAACCTTATGGATTTGAACCTCCTCCATTGAATGGTGTGCCCCCCTAGATGCCTGAAACCCTAGATAAATCAGCCTTGCTCCTAGGGACCTCAAATGGCTCCTCAAACCAGCTACACTGATAGATCGGGATGCTGAAATGAAAACCCAAGTGCTCAAATCATTAAAGGACTTGCTAGACCCTTGGATCTATCCACCCTCCAAGAAATGGTGCGCCCTCCTCTTGGGAAATCGTCCCACTCTCAATAAGAATGAATCCACCACTAAAACACCTCTGAAGTCCACCAAGAATAATTCTATGACACATGTAAAGGAAACCCAATACCTGGAATCCTCAAAATCACTTCTCCTCAGTTAGGACAAATCCTCCCTCAATGGATGGTGTGCCCCTCTTGCTGGAAACCCTAACTGGTGCGCCCCCCCTCTCTCTGCTCCTGCAACTGGTGTAGAATCCTCCTGCAACTAAGTAGATCTAGAACTAGAATGGCGTGGGAGATTATTGCATCTATGAGACCAATCTTGGGACAATATAGGTGGAATCTTTCACCACCGAATCGTCCTCTAGGGTTTGTTAAGTCAAAACCCTCAAAACCCCCAATGTTGGGCTCACTAGCTAAAAGCTAGATATCAAAAGATGATCATACATGAATGAATGAGTAGAGGCCCTTGCCTTTCCTTTATACTTTTTGGCTCACCTAGTTCCTCCAAAGTGACTTTCATTTTATTAATATTTAATTAATTAATTAAATCACTTTAATTAATTAATTAACCTTTTTACCTCTGAAAAGCACCTAATCTCTCCTTGTGGCTTTCCTGGCCACTGAAAGTCACTTTTAGCCATCCCATCCTGTAGTGCTTCTCCCCCTGATTCCAATGAGCTATTATAATGAGAGGTTCGTCCAAGTAATGTGACCAAAATGACCTCTTCAGTGAATTTAATTGACTTATAGCTCAAAATAGTCAAAATCATGGAAATCATCGGAATGCAACAAAACCAAAGCCAACCTATGCAGAATGGCTCATAATGATGAGATATGATGAGAAATGAAAGATAGACCTCATAATTCCTCTCAATATCCCCTGTACTCAATATAACATCCATCTGGCTACTCTGGTCATCATAAACCTCTGCATTGTGATGATGTCCAAAAGTGGGGACATTATAGTCCTCCATGCTAGAAAATTGCTTGTCCTCAAGCAATAACCAAATCCCTCCAAGTAAAATACCAGGATCCCATGTCCACCTATGAGATACATAGTAGAACCCATACAAAGATGAACACCCATACACTTTGTCCCTTAGGTCCCATAACAAGTCATGAACTGCTAGCCCCTAGGAAACATGATCCTGAAATAAACCAACTCTATGAGTCTCATGCATATGACACATGGACTCATCTCGAAATGAGTCCATCCTCCAAGTCTCTACCAATATCCACATAGCCTCCATCAACTGCACATGTTGATGCCATAATGAGATATTGCAAGACCTCCATGAGACACTCTCAAGTGAAGTGTTCCCCCCAACACTAAAGCTCCATGGAAGGTCAGAATGGCTTTCCCTTGCAAAGGTCCACTCGCCCTTGTCAGTCACTGAAATGATCAACCCTACAATCCCTGGGTCCCATACTAATCTCTATCGAAGATAACCATGTTGGCCCTCCTCTACTATTATTATGATTGTCTACCCCCTACATATGTACTGGATCCTCCTCTCCTGGTTCTTCATGCTGAAATACCTGTGACCATTACACCTATTGTCCAAAAACTGTACCTGTAAAAATGTCTCTATAGAAGTAGTACCTTCCCAACCATCTCCATGCCCGATCATAATGATCAAGATAGAGAGACTACCTCACTCCATAGGGAAATTTCCTGTAGGCCCACTTCAAACCAACCCTTGGAATCCCAGTATGAACATCCTACTAACAAAATGGACTTAGAAGTTTATCACTTCCAATCTCCTATAACTACTCCTGTGTGACACTGATCACTGTCAGAATCCCTCTATGCTCATCTGCTATCACCTGGCCCATGATGCTCTCTATCACACACCAAGTCTCAACTGGATACCTATGAGGATCCATCTCTATTCGGATGGATACCATAAGGATACTCATGTTAGGTGGCCTCGTCCTAGGCACTCCTCATTCCCTCTACCACTGTCTATCTCTCCTCATGCTGTTGTCCACGATAAAAATGTCGGGAAAAGGTAACGAAGGTATATGTAGCTGACTGTAGGGCTGAAAAATACAACATGCCTCGGTCAATCCCAAGGACTCGACCAAGAGAACATCTAACTGTACCCTTGATAACTACTCGCCTATAGCCATCACTAAACCCCAATCATCAGGTACAACTAGAAGTAAATCCTCCAACTGCTGGTAAACAAATATCCATCTACTATCACCCACGCAACTACTAAAATGGTGAAGGTGATATCTCATAACCATATGCTACTGCAAAGGAGTGGCCTATGCATGCTCCCCTAAGTGTGTGTCCTCTATGTAAGGCAATACACCCCTATGAATCCCACCATACATCTCAGCATGTACCTATGAGTTATCACTAATCACTTTATGCTCTGTCATACTCATGTCATCTCCCGTATACTCATGTTGCATCATAGATCCCGGGCATACTGCTGGATTAACCTCTACATGGAGGTCAAATGCTCTTGGAACACAAATGGAAGTGTCCTCCATCAACTGGTGATCCTCTGCTAGATCACCAACATCCTCTATCAACGTGACTGATTGATACATCTGAGTGTCCACTAAGATAGATGAAGCGGGTCTCTAACAAATCTCCTCAAGCAACTCATCTAATCTAGATTCTGATTCTTGAAGGGTTGTATGTGTGCTTCTCAAGAATCCTCAAGTGCTCTCCAACTCTTGAGTGAGTCAGTCCATATCCAACTCCTACTCCCTTAGAGCCTCATGATACATCTCACCAACCCTCAATAGATAATCTCTGTTAGTCAATAACTGATGGTAGTCGGTCTTCATCACAGATACTCTCTCTCTGAGAGTATGAAAATCATCCATGGAAATTCCCTCATCTGAACTACAATTTGCCACTAACGCTCTCCAACAGTAATCTTCCATCAATGCATGCATGTCATCACTGCACTTGATGGCTTCCATGATCATATCCTCACTGACTCTTAACTGTGCTGCTAAGTGGTGTGATTCCCGATCATGGTCATGTTGAGGTGCCACCTCATATCCCTCACTACTCCTGTCAGTCCTGCTAGGGTCAACTCTGGAGTCCCCAAAAACACTCTCTGTATAAGATAACGTGTTGAATTGCCCATTGTCTACTGTGCTGTTGAATACTCCTGTATGCCACTGCACCCTATCACTAGGTGCTATCTCTCTCTGAATCACACTGTATCCTGTATGAGTAGTTGTATCCTCCTGTGAACTCAACCTGCTACTATCATTTGATCCTGGATCCCATATAGATGTATCCAGACACGTGCTATGGTCGTCCTGACCAATAAAGAGTGCATCCTCCTCACTGTAGGTCAATCTTGGAAGTAAGTGCTCCATCAGTTGTTAGTCTCCATAATCCTCTCAACTAAGGGAGTCTCCAAAAGTGGCGACTTAATCTCCTCATGCGGGTCTATGTGTGTAAGGTCCACTATCTCCAAGTCATGTCTCTCCTACCGGGTCTGTGGATCCCTATGTCCATGGTGTGCATCCCTCACCCTAGGATCATCAACCCTATATGACATGCCACTGACCTCCTCATGTGATGTGGCTCTCAGGGGTGTCTGGAAGGATGACATATGTGTCACGACCATCACAGGGAGCTCATCATTTCTAGGTGCTAACACCTGTGACTCCTCACTAGTGTCACCAATCTGTTGAGGCGTAAGGTCATCAATGGTATGTGATTCATCTGCTGAGACATTGGTGCTATCATCCTGTCCATCCAACTGCCTATCCACTACATAAGGTTCATCATCCTCCTCAAGCGTGCTAGTAGCATCATCCTCTGTACCAGAGTCACTATCACTAGTCTATGTGCAAGAGTCACTATCATCATTAGACTGTCCCAAATAATCATCTATTTCTCTATCCTCACTCATCTCATCATCACTATCATAGTGTGCCTCAATAGTGTGTTTTTGTTCCTTATCCCTGCACCTATGATCTAGTTCCCACGACCTTTTGCAACTATAGCAAGGTTTTGTGCTCCTAATGGGTGTGGGGCTCCTTTGTTCTTGCAACCATCTAGCTGCTTCTTTTTTATTTTTATCTTCTATGATGATCCCATGTAAGATATCCTCTTCACTCCAACTGGGATTTCTAAAGTCTACATACTGAGGAAAGGTTGTTATAGCCTTAGTTTCCTCGTTAAGGCCGTGATAAATTATCTCCAAGCATGATATCTCAAAGGATATCCTATCCATTTCCTTCCAAATATCCATTTATCCCTATGAGAGACCCCTCAGGTTGGCAGGATTTAAGCTTTGATACCACTATAATGTTCCCAAGCCATTATGCCAGGAACATCATGATTTTGGGTGTCTTTTAAAACTTTTCTGGTTGTGGCATTTCGTCAAACACTTAGCTGATCTACTTGTTTACATGTGTTTACTTGCAGGATGGCCTATTGATTTCGGCCTTAGGGTTTACAAATGTGTTATATATGTGTGTTGCAGAAATAAACAAGAAGATATACCCATGGAACATACCTCAACCATATGCAATATGATAGACAAGCCAACACATCTCAACTCTTCTTTTATTCATGAAATAGAAGAACCTGCTACACTGAAGATGCCAATCTGGAATGCTCAACATATGGCTAAGAAGATAAACAATAGAGCCGCTACAAAAATCTCCCGATAATATAAAATAAGCCTCCAAAGGCTGAATAAGATATGAAGACCAATGCCAAGGTAGATCCAGGCTGTATGAAGTGCCAAGCCCCTACTAGAAGATGCCACATCCTGTTTGAACCCTGAATAGCCTTAATAATTCGGCTCTACTGTCATTGATGCCCAATCACCTCAAGAAATATGCCAAACAGTAGATCAGGTGATGGCAAGAACAACCCAGGTGTCTGAATCTCCAATATCCCTCTCAAACCCTATGGATCTGAACCTCCTCCACTGAATGGTGCACCCCCCTGGATGCCTAAAACCCTAGATAAATCAGACTCACTCCTAGGGACCTCAAATGGCTCCACAAACCAGCTAGACTGATAGATCGAGATGCTGCAATGAAAACCCAAGTGTTCAAATCATCAAAGGACCTAGTAGACCCTTGGATCTAGCCACCCTCCAAGAAATGGTGTGCCCTCCTCTTGGGAAATCGTCCCACTCTCAATAAGATTGAATCCACCACTAAAACACCTCTAGAGTCCACCAAGAATAATGCTATGACACCTGCAAAGGAAACCCAATACATGGAATCCTCAAAATCACATATCCTCAGCTAGGATGAATTCTCCCTCAATGGATGGTGTGCCCCTCTTGCTAGAAACCCTAACTGGTGCGCCCCCTCTCTCTCTGCTCCTACAACCGGTGTAGAATCCTCCTGCAACTAAGTAGATATGGAACTAGAATGGTGTGGGAGAGTATTGCATCTCTGATACCAATATTGGGACAATATAAGTGGAATCTTTCACCACCGAATCATCCTCTAGGGTTTGTTAAGTCAAAACCCTCAAAACCCCCAATGCTAGGCTCACTAGCTAAAAGACAGATATCAAAAGATGATCATACATGAATGAATGAGTAGAGGCCCTTGCCTTTCCTTTAGACTTTTTGGCTCACCTATTTCCTCCAAAGTGACTTTCATTTTATTAATAGTAAATTAATTAATTAAATCACTTTAATGAATTAATTAACCTTTTTACCTTGAAAAAGTGCCTTATCTCTCCTTGTGGATTCCTTGGACACTGAAAGTCACTTATAGCCATCCCATCCTGTAGTTTTTCTCCTATTGATTCGAATGAGATATTACACTAAGAGGTTCTTCCAAGTAATGTGCACAAAATGACCTCTTCAGTGAATTTAATTGACTTATAGCTCAAAATAGTCAAAATCATGAAAATCATCAGAATGCAACGAAACCAAAGCCAACCTGTGTGGAATGGCTCATAATAATGAGATATGATGAGAAATGAAATATGTACCTCACAATGCCTCTCAATACTCCCTGTACTCGCTATAACACCCATCTGGCTACTCTTGTCATCATAAACCTCTACACTGTGATGATGTCCCAAAGTGGGGACATTACAAGATCTCTTGTACCTGTTCTCCCAGAGAATGTTGAAATAGACATGCACTGGTAGCTCAGCAACATGCCAACTCAGATTCATGTCTGTGAAGACGTTCCTTGCGCATATAAGGTCCAGTAAGTATGACACCATGTGGAAAGATGGCGTTTCTCCATCCTTTGGTGTCTGGGCTTGCAGTATGTTGGTTCTCAGTTGTTTCAAAATGATCTATCCCTAGTTGAAGATGCTACCAGAGATTTCCAGAGTGTATGCTAGGCGCATCCAAGATTTTGAAATCTTGGAACAATCCCTTTCCCCGTATAATCAGTAGATCAGAGCCATCAGATAAATATATGGCTCTCTAATATTGGTTGTACCATACCAGTCATTTCCCCTGTTTGTAAACTTCTTATCCTCTTTCCACCATGAGGCCATCAACCTGCTGGTGTCATGGAACTCATAGAATTTTACCACAAAATCGATATTTAACCTTTCCTCCGGGTCTCTGAGTTTGTAGTATTTTTGGACCTCTATTGGGAGAAAACCCCCAACACATCCTCCATTCTCATCATTTACCACTCATTTTGTCACATCTGTGAGGTCGATTATCCACCCTAGAGTTTCAATGCAAGGAAAGACTAGGGTTCGAAAGGCTACCATGTGTAGGTAGGATCGCCGAATGTTCGAGAATACTTTGTCATCGAGCATTTTAACATCCCAGTCACTGTGTGGTATAAACTCTGGGTAATATTCCCGACTGATTCTGTTAAAAAAATATCCCCACTGTGGGAGAACCACTCTCGATCCAGTACTTGCCTCTATGTCGCCGAATGCGGGAGGCTAGGAAAACACCTTTTTGGTAGACGTTCAAACGACTGGCTCCACTTTATTGGAAAAATTGAGTTGTCTAGCAACGCTGGGAGAAGTTCCTTCATTGACCTCCATTTCTTTAAGTTTTGATGCTCTCAGGGAGCGCCTGGTCGTTGGCTTCCTTAGAGGCATTTTCCTGCAAAAAGAACATAATGAGATATCGACTTGCAGAAATGATACTGAAAAATAAACAATTGCGACTGTCGAAGTGATACAGATGGTTCATACCTCTTCTTCAAAGTTCACACAGCTTAACTTGGTTTAGAATTTTGAAAATCGACTGTGATCTCTTGAAACGTTTTCTCCCTCCTTCGACTACTCCGACAATGGAAGACTTGGGTACTAAATGCTATGTTCAAATTTGTATTTATAATTTAAACATGGAGCATACTTAACTTGTCACGCTAGTTCTTGAATTTAGGATGTAAATGCAGTCTGCACAATCCATCACCAAGATCTGAATCATGCTCGAGATTAAATGAAATTGCAGGTTGACGGTGCAGGAGCGGGGTACTACGTAGTTCATTGGTAGTTTCAATCTCATATTATTTGGTCGGCATGCAGGTTAGTAATGTGTGTTAATAAATGCATTGATTGGCCTATTAAATAGAAAAATTTGATCTTATTTTTTACCGAATATGTCCCATCCTATCGTCGATGTCCTATCAGTCCACCGGTTTAAACAAGTGGATCAGTGTTGGTGATTTTGTTAGACAACGTTCATTAATACCTCTTTAGAGAAATCTCCGATGCCGACCTGGACTGTCGTACAATGCTGATGTGGAAATGTTGATCTGAAGGGCGATCATGACACATGGCATTTGATTTTGGCTCCTCCGTTAAAAGTTTCTTCGGAATCGAGGATTTTCTTTAGACATGTCTCTAGGAACCTCAGCCTATCTTGTCGATGTCGATGACATGTTGAGGATCATAGATCAGTGAGTCTCTATGTTTATTACTTTGTGATTTCATCCCTCGGAGTTCGTCGATGCTAAAAACCTATTACCGACCGACGCTCGGCGTTGTGTCGAAGTAAAAATTGTCGTAGTTTAAGGTTTTCTTCAAATATCATCGACCCCAAATGTATCGATGATCGACGATCGGAGGTTCGTTAGGTATGTCGATGTTAAATTTTTTTTTTCGTACTTTCTCAATGCCAAATATACATCGATGATCGACGCTCGACTCTTGTTATTGTCGTATGGTTGATTTTATTGCGTAGATCATTCCGATGCCGATAATTCGTGCATGACTCTAAATTTTAGCTGTGTATACTTAGTTAAAAAAAAAAAAAGTCTACTTTTTAGAAGAGAAATCAATCTATTCAACAAATCCAAAACAATCCAAATGTGATCGATGATAAAACAAAGGAACAAAAAACTTATTGATCCCCACACAACTGACTCAATTCAGAAAGAGAGAAACAAAAAACAAAGTGGTACCCAAAAGAGAAAATTTTTACAAAACTTTTAGGGTGTGTTGAGTGCTCAACAAATGGAGATTCTTTGGGGAAAACATAATCTCTACTCCTTCCTTCGGGCTTAGCTTGTGCAGAGGCTAGTTGAGAAGCAATCTGGCTTTGCATTCAATGGAGTATTTCCTATCAATACATACACATCTTCTGAGGCTCGTGAATATGGATCCGCCTATGGGGTTCATCCCTTTTTCCACCTTATTTCCTCTTGATCATGACTGACAACCTTCTTTAACAAGAGATGGGTAAGGAATCCACTGGCTTGAGGCCATTTTTATTTATTATTAGTCCCTCGCTATGGTTTTTCTCTGCTGCCAATGATCATCTATAGCCCTGATGGAGTCACCAGACATCATAGACTTTGCTCCGCTTCTAGTGAGTGTTCATAGCCCCGATGGATTTATCTGCATACCCTCTCAGACTTTTCACTCCTTTTAATATAGCTCATTTTCTTCTGGTATAAATGCCACGAGTGAGTCGGAGAGGAGGACGTCTGTTATTTGCAAGGTGAACTGTTAAGGTGAAACCTTTCCTAGCTCTGTCTAGAGGTACATGTGATTCTTTCCAACTAGCCATCTTTACCTTTGGGCTTTACCATACCACCAAGTGAATATTTCATCACTTACCAAGGTAGTATGCTTTGAAAAGACAAGATATAGATCTCCTTTGAAAATTTGTATTTTCCCAAGGTCTCTTATGTTGCATGTAAGTGTAAGTTAGGAGTGTATTTTTCTTCACCATATTTATTAAAGTCAACCACTGCTTTACAGAACACAACATAATTACAAGAAAATACCAAGAAAAAGAAAAAAAAAAGAAAAATAAAGAGGAGTTTGCAATCAGCCTGCCCTAAACCTACACACTTATGTTGATTGAAATATATGCTAAAACAAAACATAAAAATAAGCTTTTTTTTTGTTGTTTTTAAGAGAAGTAGTGTTTTAAGTCTTGGCTATTCACCGGGAGGGTGTCGGGTTCCCCCCTCATATTTTGCAACTCGTATGTGCTTTCCCCAATTTTCTCGGATACCTGGAAAGTTCTGAGCCAGAGATTTTGAAATTTTGAGTGTTTTCCTTTAGAGTCGTTTTCTTTATCCCATTTCAAAACTAGGTACCCTACTTCAAAACTTTTTTCTTTGGTCTTATGTTTCCCAAACCATATTTTAACTGTCTTCTGATGAGCGGTGAACTTAGCTTTAGATTTTTCTCTGTATTCATCTAGCATGAGAAGGGTATCTCTAGCATGAGAAGGGTATCAATGCTTTGTTGTAGAGCGGATGAGGGCTGACCTCTTTATCCCTCGACGAGCTGTAAAGATGGAAGATACAATCCATTTGGCAGAATATATGCTTTCCCATATACCAAAAAGTACAAAGATTTTCCTATGGCTTCTTTAGGTGTTACTCTATCGTCCCATAGGGGGTTATGAAGAGAATTATGCCAATTCTTCTGATTTTCAACAATCGTCTTTTTTAAGATTCTTACCAGGTTTTTGTTAGTTGACTCTGCTACCACATTCCCTCATGGATAATAGTTTTCATAGTATCTTATTATGATCCCCTTGTCAAGAGCGAATTCGGTCAAGCGCATGGAAGAAAAGTAGGCAACATTGTAAAAAACGAGCACGGAGGGTAGTCCAAACCTCGTTATTAGTTGTTGTTCTAGAAATTGTATTACTACCTTTTCATTAATGTGCATGAGAGGGATAGCCTCCGTCCACTTGTACAACAGTCTGTAGCAGTCAAGATATATTTATGCTGTTTCAAATAATTGGGAGTAATTTCTCCTATGACGTCTATTCTTGTCTGCTTGAATGGTCTGGATATAGTCACTGGATGGAGTGAAATGGTTGGTCTCTTTTCCCTATCGGTGCTCACTTGACAAGTTTTACATTTACGAGCATATGCATGAGCGTCCCTGAACATAGTAGGCCAATAATAGCTAGCCCTTAGTATTTTATGAGTTGTGGTTTCTCCTTCAAAATTCCCACCTGTCGGGCCGTCGTGGAGTTATCTCAGCACCTTTTCTGCATCGTCTTGTTTAAGAAATCTAAGAAATACTCAATCATAGTTTACGTGGAAAAGAACAAAATTTATGAGGCGATATTGAGTGGATTTTAACCCGAGGGCTCTCCTTTCTCTAGGGTTTAGAATTTTGGGACAAGTCCCATTATGCAAAAGATAAAATAGGTTTCCATACTAGGATTCTCGCCCAGGAGGTATGTATAGAGCTTCGTTGCACCATAATGATAGCTCATTTTCCCAACTGAGGTCTTTTTCATTAATCAGATCTTGGGCCTCAACAACTAGTTTACACAATCCTTGTCCTTTGACTATTTTGGCAGGTTTTATGTCTAGATCAAATTTCTGAATGACTGCCATCCTATTTCCTATCCTTTCTCCCATTTCCTATTGGGTTAATAAATATCTGACTGCGGGGTGAGGGACTATGACTTTGGTATGATTCTTCTGGATATAAGCTATGAAATGCTTGACTGCTTTATATACTGCGTAATCCTATTTGTCTATAGCAGGGTAGTTTAGTTCATCTCCTTGGAGATTGGTGCTCATAAAGGATATTGGTGCCTCATTGCTTTCATCATCCTTTTGGGTAAGTACTGCAACCAAGGATTGGTCATAAGAAAAGGTATAAAGGAAAAAATCCTTGCTAAAGTCAGGGCTTCACAACACTGGTGCTTGGGATATTGAATTATTGATGTTATTAAAATATCCTCTCCTTTCTTCATCCTGTTTAAAATCTGCATCCTTGCATATCATTTTTTGTAAAGGTTTAATAGTTTCAATGAAGTCAAGAGTAAACTTTCTGACAAAATTGATCTTCCTGAAAAAAGACGGCATGGCCCTTTTATTGTGAGGCAAAGGAAGTTGAGCTATTGCTTTTATCCGCTCAGGGTCAATGCTTGTTCCTCATTGAGATATGATGTGACCTATTAATTTTCCTTCCTCGACACCAAAGATGGTTTTCTTGGGGTTCAAAGATATTACATATTTCCAACACCTTTCAAAAATCTGAGTCAAATGTCGAATGTGGTCTTCCTTGTTTTTTGAGTATACTGTTACGTCATCTAAATAGATTGCCACACACTTGTTAATCAATCCCCTAAAATCTACATCCATGGACCTATGGAAGGTTTCTCCTATGTTAATAGACTCGAAGGGCATGCGTTTATAATCAAAGGTTCCCCACTTGGTTCAGAAGGTAGTTTTTAATCGATCATATTCTGAAACCAGGACCTTGTTATACCCCGAGAAACCGTCTAGGAGGGAAACAATTTCAAAGTCATATATTGTTTGTAGGAGTTGTTCCATGGGTGGTACTGGGTAGTTATATTTTACTGATGCTCTGTTAAGGTTTCTAAAATTGACACAAAGGAGGATCTCCCCATATTTCTTCCTATTAGGCACCAAATTCACTACCCAGACAGAGTGTCTAACCTAAAAAATAATCTTGGCATCTAACAATTTCTTCAACTCTTCATACATCAAAGGTTCCAGAGAGGGGTGATACTTCCTATGTTTTTGTTGGAATGGTTTTACTCTATATTTTAATGGTATTGTGTGATAAATAATGTGAGTGTCATAAGTTTTTAATTCTTGGTAGGACCACACAAAGACATATTGATATCCTACAAAAAGTTTGAGATAAGCTTTCTTGTCTTCTTTGGACACTGTTTTACCTAGATTTACATTCTTGGGGTTTTCATGGGTTCCTAGGTTTATAGTCTCATATATAGGACATGATCTCCCTGGTTTTTCATTCTTTGACCCTCTAAATATTTCCCTTAGGTCAAAAAGGTTCTCCAAATTGGCCACCCCTTTCGATATCGTATGAAACTTTGGTTTATTATTAGAGTGATTTG
The DNA here is from genome assembly GCA_009831015.1 of Picea engelmannii. Classification (NCBI taxonomy): domain Eukaryota; kingdom Viridiplantae; phylum Streptophyta; class Pinopsida; order Pinales; family Pinaceae; genus Picea; species Picea engelmannii. The sequence goes on from ML793514.1 coordinate 68,079, forward strand.
TTCCCTTCTTCTATTCATGGAGATCTGATTCTGTGAGTAGTTCTTGGAATATTTCTTCATCAATGGCCAAATCCTTAAAATTCTCCTGGTTAGTTAGGAAATATAAAATCTATTCATCTCCTTCAAATACTTTCCAGTTAGAAATGTTATTAGGCACCGACTGTTTGTAGAGAAGTTCCACTGTGAACCTAGAGGCTTCATAACCTTCTAAAGGAGATAATCTCGAGGCTGCGGTGGCAAAGGAACCAACAAGAGTATTTTTTTCCCTGGGACTAGCAGTAATGTTGAAGGCCTCAAAATTGTCTATTAGCCTATGTACCTCTTTCTGGTAATTCCTCAAGTGAGGTGAATTGCAACAGATAGTATTTTTCACTTGACTAACGATAATTTCAGAGTCTCCAAAAACTTTCAATTCCTTAATGTTTAAGTCTATGGCTTTCTTCAGTCCTTGAACTAAAGCTTCACATTCAACAATGTTATTGGTGCATTCAAATTCTAATCTACTGGATAAGAAGTTCGGCTTCCCCTTTGGGTCAATGAGAATACATCCTTCTCCCAACCCTTATTTTGATTTAGACCCATCAAAATACAACATCCAAACTTGTGAGAAGAATTTAGTAACTTCTTCATGCTTAGTTATTTTCTCACCTTCATCTTCCTTGTCTGCTGCTCTCGACAGAGGATCCTGACAGAAGATTCTTTCTTCTACGGTTTCCAGTAGATTTACTTGAAAGGTCATTTCAGAGTTTTGATTGGGAGGTACATCCAACGAGAGAGGGGCGAAATTGCCAAAATCAGAGTCACAGGAGCAGTTTCCTAACACAGGGAAATCTTCCAATGAGGGTTCGTTGAGAGCTTCTAAATCGGTAACAATGTGTTTGAGATATATTTCCCTATCGATCCTAATCATGTTTGTATGTCCTTTTAATGGAAACCAAAGGTGAGCCCAGTCCGTACTAAAGTATACATTTAATGTCTCGGACCAATCATGACTAAGTAACAATCCATAGGCCTCTGGGATGTCTACTATGATTATGTCAATCACTTGAACACAATTTGAGTCTGTAGCCATTCTGATCATGCCATCTTTAAGTTCCCCAATAACCTTCACCTGAGTCCTATCTAGTTGTATAACGTGTTTATCACTCTTGAGTGGGGTTGCGTTCAGTTTCTTGCAGATTGACAATGGCATGACGTTGGAGGATGCCCCTGAATCGACTAAACAATTAAGCAGGTTTCTGTTAAAGACTTCAAATGTTAAAAGGAAAGGAGGAATAAAAGGATTTCCTCTTTTGTATAAAGAGAAAGCAATCACACTCGGTTTATTCTTTAAATCTGTGGGGGATGGGACATCATGTAGGTTGGTTCTTGTCATAGGGGCTTCTATTGATTTTAAGGCCTGTAACAGAAATTTTTTTTGTTGGGGAATCCTACACATGTCCATGACAGACACATTAGCCTTCATATTCTTCAAGTCCTCCACTACATTATAGTCTAGCTTAGGGGCTTCCTGTGTGTGTATGTTAGTGGGATTATTTTGAGAAGAAAATAAGGGTTTTGGATGATTGACCGCTTGATTCCCTCTAGATAACTAAGTAGTGGTTGGATTAGTTTGGACCAGTTGACTTCTACCTCACATCTGCATAACTAGGACTTCAACAGGAGGTTCTTTCACTTCAGAAATATCGTTGAAAGGCATTAGGTGGTTGGAATCTCATAATAGCATGGTTGTCTCTTCCGATGGCTCATGAGTTTCCTAATCAATGGCGTTTATTGCTAAGCCACTGGGTTGTTCGGTTAGGGAGAATTCATCTAGGAATCAGTTAGCCATTCAATTCATAGCATGCATCCATTGAGGGAATTCCCTTTCTAAATGATTCTCTTGGTGGTACATGCAGAAAGAGTCAGATGCTACAATTTATAAGTCAATGTTTAGGTTAGTTGGGGGAGGTTCTATAGCTTTGAAAGGTGGATTTATCTTAAAAAAGGGTTTATAAGGTCTCTGATTTTGGTTTCCCTCCCCAACACTCCTTTTCATATCTACGATATCGTTGGAGAGTTTTTTGATCATCCACTGTAGGCTTTCTAGATGTCCTCCTTCTTTATTAGGACCTAGTTATGTTTGTTTTACCAGGGGTCTTGTTAACAAAAGTACTCTCTTAGGTAGAGGTTGGGTTTATTTTTTCATCAGTGATATCTGACCTTCTTTGCATCCTTTCATTTGGAATTCAATCATTTTACCTTCCTCAAAATTTTCGTCTAGGGTATGTTTGGCAACCCTTTTTATGAACATGAAGATGGAAGCAGGGAGAGTGTTAGCATATACCTCAATCTGCAACACCTAGGTAGGTTTAGTTTCAGGTTGAAATTTGTTCAGGATAGTGGTAAACCATTGGTTGAAATCTTTAACCTTCTCTTTTTGACTCATGGTGGCGGAAAAAATTTCAGCCATTAAAGCTCATGTGGTGGTTTCTTCTACAAATTTATCTAAGAAATATTTTTGAAACTTCGTCCAACTAGTTATGGATTCGATTGGAAAGTTAAAATACTAAGTCAAGGCTGAATTCTCAAAGGTATAGGGAAATATCCTACACACTACATCCTCATGTTGTATGTTCATCAATATTATAGCTAATATGAACTTCTTGATATGGTCCTCAGGCAATCGAGAGGTTTCGAGGTCAAACTTGGGGAGTAATTTTTCTGGATGTCGGGGTAGGTTATGCACCCATCCTAGGATTTCCAGAGAATATATGGCCAACCATGGTTGATTATCTTGAGGTTGATTTCCCATTTCTTCATTGTTGTCATTATTATCTTCCATGTCTTCCGATTTAGAAGTTGAGTGATCCAATTTAGACCCTTCCTCGTCAGATTCAAAATCATGAGGTTTAAAGTAGTTACTGGCTGGTGTTTTGGGGATCATATTAAGGGGTTGTTTGATCTCAGTGAGTGAAAAATCTATCAGGTCTTCTACCATGTGAACAAAAACCTGGTCAAGGGTGTCAACAACTAGTCTACTTACTTTTTTTCTGTGAGGAAGGAAAGGAGCTAAAGGTAATTCTCCAATTTGTCGGGCGTAAGCTCTAGTGATTATTTTGAATTGGTAAAACTCCTCGTGGGGGAGAGCGTAAGGTATTTCAGGGAATAGGTGTTCTACTTCCTCGTGATGAGGTGATTTACTCATTTCAAAAGTACTCTCTGTATGTGGTTTGTCTTGAGAATGAATAGCCATGCATGTGGGATGTTTTGAATCTACAGGCTATGCGGGATATATTATTAGAAATATTGTTAGCCATTCATTCGTTCAGACCCTCCTTCTAGCGCCAATTCTTTTGAGGGGTCAGAAATCTTTTAACTCAATAGTAGGAACCAAAGCTGCTTAAGGGGCCCAATTAGACTTGTAAGCATTTGATGAGTGGAATGGTTCTCCAGATCTTTGATCTGGCCGATTTATCGATGGGATTTATAGGTAACTAATAGGTGTATCTTTCTATGAAAAGTTTATCCTTTAGGTTAAGAGGTTTTATTTTTGTATTTTTGTACTCTTGAATAATCTAGGTAAAATAAAGATAATGGAATAATCCAACTGATAAAGGGAAATTACTAAATACTGAAGAATGTTGAGCTTAGGATAACGCTTATACCTCAACGTCCAGACAATGATAATCAGACCTATTTCAATCTTAGAAATAATAATTTTACTTGTGGACATTCATCAGTGACTGAGATAACAATTGTGGAAAGGAAAACAGATACGTAACAAATATGAGTGTAAGAAAATTAGTTCTCTTAGCTCTACTATCAATCACATATCAACACATTGATTTCTTTTCATCATCTAGAACAAAAGAAATGCTATAATATTGAAAGACAACTTAACATTAGATACAACAACTCTTACTCAATACAACATCAATATCAAACTTGAATATGGAAATAATCCCTCCTCGATCCAATCAAGTTGACGCTTTAGATGAAAAAATTGTCTTTGGTTCTAAAAAGAACTTCTTAATTAAAGTTGCACATAAATAATTCTTTTATAAATCTAAAAGAAAAGGTATTTACCAAAACCATTGACCTTCTGCACGAGGTCGATCTCCCTACTTATAAAGAATTACTAAGGTAAAAATAACTGCTAAAATTTGTGCTAAGTAAAACAAAAATGACACGTGGCATACTTTCTCTCCTCGTTCTCTTGAGATCATCATAATTTTTAGTGTAGTGGATGATTTCTCTCATACTCCGCCCACTTGAAGAAAATGTCTTCGCATGTGTTTGCATACGGAAACCTATGTTGATCCATCGGTGCAGGGAAGACTTCCTTTATCTCCACTGATCGTTCTCTATACCTGATGAGATTGACACTTAAGAGATGTAGAACTGTGAGGGATTTGATTGGGTGTTCCATGATCTTCTTTACTTGACCTGGAGTCATACTTGAAATCTGTGAGATATCTGCCTCCCATGTCGAGTCTTGGTCTGCATGTCATTTGACCATGTCATGCAAATAGGTGAAATTTTCTAATGGGCCAAATTCTGGTAGGTCAATGTTTTCCATCTCCCGATTGATATTCTCCAAACTTTTATTGCACTCTCTCCACCTTTCCTATATCTTGCGTCGAGGTTCCTGGACCATGATCACCCAGTATTCAACTCACTTTCTGATTCGAGAGATGCTGTTATCCATCAATACTCGGATGCCATGTTCTTTCGAGTCTCAGCCCTTATGTACTGCACTGATATAGTCAATCCCCTCTAAGGCCTGATGTTCCTTTTCATACCATATCTGAACGTCTTTACAAGTTTCCACCCCCATGAGAGTATCCTCTTGAAAATCAACTATGCATGTGGTGAAGAGATTTATTTTGTTTGTGAATTGTGCATATGTTTCTCTGAACTCACTCCTCATGAATACTACTGCCTGTGTCAAATCTTGCTAATACTTTGGTAGATGGCACAGATGATCCAACCCCTTCTTTGTGGCTACTAATTCATTTTCATCCCTTTTGGCTCTATCCAACGTTTCATCAGTGATAGCCATTCCCGCCCCGATCAACTAAGTTGTGTTAGAATTTTCTATGTTGAGAAGCGTTTCTTCTATGGTGATTAGGAGTGTGCTATCAAGAGTGATCCTCCTTTTCTTCACTTTCCTTCTTAGCACAACTTTCCTCTTTCTATGATAAGTGATTTCTTGTATGTCAGAGACCTCGTCTACCGGCTCCATAATATGTTGATCTCCCCAGGTCAAAGTGTTGCCTAGGATCCCTGCCATATATATGTGTTCTATGACCGACTCTTGTAGTTCTTCAGTAGGGGGAACTTCTGTATGTCTTGGTTACTCGATCTCCTTCTGGGGTTCATCAACTCATGGAGTCTCGACTTTAGATGGGGAGAGGGGCAAATGATCAACATTTACTAGAGGATCGACTATTGAGATGATGATTTATGATCTTTTCATTTCTTCTTCGTGTTCACCAGAGCCCAACTCCTCCTTAGAGTTTTCCATCTTAGGATGAATTCCCTATTGGTTGAGAAATTCAGTGTCCAGCATGCTTTCAGAATTTTCATCACCTTCTTTGGGAATTGAGGTCAAATCTTTGGGAGTTAGAGCAGATGTTTCCCTTGGTTCTCCTTCCTCTGTGATTGGTACTGGGGTTATGAGTGAAAGTTATGAGCTTTCCTCATCGTCATATATGGTAATTAGGTCTGTAAGGAAATTGAACATATCTGTCTTGATTGATGTTCTTATTTTCCCCAGCCACGTTGTAGCAGCAACCAATGACCTTGTTTGTTGTGTCATAATGCTTGGGTTTTCTAGATGAGCGGTCTCCTCTAGTGGAATTTCATCTGAGCCATTTATCTCTTCTCTGAGATTGATTGTGTCGACCAAGATGACCATTAAGGGTTCTGTCGAAGGGTCAAGAGGGGGGTCATTTTTAAACCTTTGTATGACTCTTTGGGCTTCTTCTAGCAACAACATCCCTCTCCTTTGTGCCTTTATGGCTTGTACTGCTCTATTTTATTCCCTCACCCTGAGGGATTCTTGAGTTGTTTGTTCTATAGTTTCCACCTTCTCATCCATTGTCATCACTTTAAATCTCAACATATTGGGATTAGCCTTTCTTTGGAGCACCTCCTCCCAGTCCTGAGCACCCTATGTAAATATTTCGTCTTGAAACTTATCATGGGCATACAAACAATGTCAAGATACCTGTGACACATGCTGGGGTACTAGGCCCTTTGGGTCATGTTTGTGAAATATTCCTATGGGGAATCTATAATCCAAATGGCTCAAACCCTCTTCTTTTGCTTGTGAAGTATCTTTCATGATGTAAAACCCTACATGAAAGCCATAGGGTATGAATGCTCTCTTTTTGTCTTTTACTGGAGTGGAATTATAGCCTTGCAGAATGGTTTGATAACAAATTTATCCCATAATGAGCCAGTCTGGGACATGAGTGGGTGATCTAAAAATTAAGAAGACTTGTATCTTTGAAAATATTTGCAAGTTTTAAATTCATGTGTTCAAATGCAAATGGATCAATTTTGCAAACACAATTTTATAGAAATTACTCATTCAAGATGCATATAAACAACAAAAAATAACAGTGAACAGAAAACACATAACACAACAAATGATAAAGGAGTTCACCCCTCTCTTGGGCTACATCTCCTGGTCCAGCTTCCAATGGATCTTTTGTATTATTTTCTCAAAGTGATCAAATATGTTCTTTACAATGCTCAAAATGCCAAATAGATGGCTCCAATGGCTTCAGAACGTCCAAAAACCCCTAGCTGGTCCTTTTCGGCACCTCGTTTGGACAAACATTGAAGAAGATAGGCTTTCTGGAAGTTCCCCTTCAAACTTGTTGTCTCTGGATCGCCAAAATGCACCCTTGCCTCCTCAACCTATCCCCCATGCGCATATATGTGGAAAAACCTAGCACTAAGTGCAACCGCACAACTGGTGCGAACTGTAGGATGGTTATGCGCCAGCCCCTAAGAGCCAAGCCCGTGAGCACATGGTCCACCACATGACCTCGCACGCATATAAAAAGGGGCCAAGTCCCAAATCGAATGATAGAGCAACAAGTGTCGGTGCGGTTTCATAACTGTTGGTAATACAACTCCCACGTTATACATTGACCACCGGTCATATGTGTATGTTCCACTGGTTATATGTGTTATGGCCCATCGATTATATGTGTTATGGCTCTATTTGAACCGCGCAGGTAGTCACATANTATATATATATATATATATATATATATATACATACATATGGACGAGGGTTGGGGCTTATCCCCAGCTCTGTCTGCGCCCAATCCAAAACACATTGCAATGTAAATACATTGTTTCACATATATATAATAAGAAACACTTGTGGGCGCGCTGGTTGGGCGGTCCTTCCCAAAGCGTTACCCCTTGTCCAGAGGTCGCGGGGTCGACTCCTGCGAACTACACAAATTTTAACCAATGTTTAGATGACACGTGGCGACCATTGATTGGGCCACGTGTCACTATCAAATTCACCACAAACAAGCCACGTGTCATACGCTGACTCATCCACATGACTTCCAACACATATGCCATGTGTCATACAGTCTGCCATGTCAGCATTCGTACGGACTGTATAGTCAGCGCATTTTTTTGCCTATTTATCCTTTTGAACAGAATGCGATATCTCTCTCATCCGATGTCCATTTGAACCCAAACGAGTTGCGTTGGGTTTGTGACGACGAGGCCTACGCTCTCGTTTGATTTGAAATGATTCTGAGCACTTTGAATTTTGAGAAAAAATTGATCCCCTGGATCACACCTCCCCATTGGAAAGCTTTTGGACCTCCAAAAGACTATTCTTAGTCTATTTGAACATGAGGGTATAGTTCCCTCACCTTTCCAACCTCAATCCACTTGGATTTTCTTGGATTTGTACCTTTAAGACCAACTCGAAGATACTCCACTTTTCCTCGTTTTGAAGTTCTCATTCTCCTGTCAAGGATTGTGTCTTCATGCAGTTCTGTAAGATATTCTGAGGAGAAATCATCTATAGAAGGAATCTAAACATGCTCTCCTTGATCATCAATCAAAGGAGGCTCATACAATTTCAAATTCTCAACATTAACAACTGCATACATTTGCATATAAGGAGGCAAATCTAAACGGAAGGCATTGTTACCAATCTTGTCAAGAATCTTAAAAGGACCATATCGAATTGGTTTTAGTTTTTTACCTTCTCCTTTAAGACTCTCCTTACTAATGTAAAGCCAAACTTCATCTCCAACTTGGAAACTGTGATCAACACGATGCTTGTCATGTCTGGTCTTGTACTTGTCTTGACTCTTTTCCAACTACTCTTGTACCATTTGATGTATCGACTGAATTTGTTTAATGAACTTTTCTACCCTATCAATGTCATATTGACCATCAATAGCAATATCCTTCCCAAAGATAAAATCTAAAGGAGATTTGGGTAAATAGCCAAAACATGCTTCAAATGGCGACGTTTGAGTTGAAGAGTGCTTAGCTTGATTGTAAGCATGTTGAATGTAGTGTAAATGCTCATCCCAATGTTTAGGATGCTTGCTGCAATAACCATGAAGAAGATGCACCATTGTTCTATTTACCACTTCTGTCCGACCATCGGTTTGCGGATGAAAAGATGTGCTCTTTTTCAATTTGGTGTCCATGAGTGCCCATAAACTCGACCAAAAACTTCCAATAAATCAAGAATCCCAATCAGAAACAATGGATTTAGGCAATCCAAAATGTACCCAAACATTTTGAAAGAACATTTGTGTCGTTTTCTCAGCTGTAACCTTCTTCTTACAAGGCATCAAAATACACATTTTTCTAAATCGATCAACCACAACATAAAGATAATCATGATTTCATCTAAACATAGGTATACCTCCTACAAAGTCCATAGAAATACTTTCCCAAGGACAAGAAGGAACTGGAAGTGGAGTATACAAACCCAACTTTCAATTGCTAGGTTTTCTTGTGGCACATAATGAACATCCTCGAACATATCTTGAAACACTTTCATTCATTTTAGGCCAATAGCAGTACCTTTGCAAATTAGCCACTATCTTGCCTACACCAAAGTGACCAGCAATAAGAGAATAATGGGCTTCTCTTATTATGTTGATTCTTTCACCCTGTGGAATACATAACTTGCCAAGATGATACAAAATATTATCATGCACATGGTAATCCAATTCCTCAACATGGTTAGAATGACACAAAGTCTCATATACTTCTTTAAAA
>ML793514.1:100963-118820 GCA_009831015.1 Picea engelmannii
AAAAATAAATAATATTTGGAAAATGTAAATGAGACCCATTAATGGTGAACAATAGGGAAAATGAAGTGACATGGTGGTGAATAATGAGTGATATAATGGAAGCATAGGTGAAAAATGTATGGTAATGAGTGATATTTGTATGATTTTTTGAAGCCCAAACAGACACCCTCATCTTGTATCATTGTAACATTATCAAGAATATCATAGAGCATAGAAAAGAGCAGTAGCAGAGAGCTGTGTAGAAGAATCCATGTATAGAAGTTCTGAATTTAATATATGAAGCTTTGATTCAGACTCATGGTGTTATAATTCTTTCTGTGTATACATATTGAATGCTATGCTCATGGTTGTTTTACTCTTTCTATTGTACATTTTCTTTTATGCTATGTATGTATGATTTCATGTTAATTGTTTGAAGTCTGAGAGAATAAGGAAATGAGTTTCAATTAATTATCTTCTTGAGTCAGAGTTCCTGCAAGGAGTGCAGTGAAGCGTCCACAAGGAGTGCGTTGACGGGTTCAGAGTTCATCTCTGAAAGCTCAGGAGGGATACCATTGTTCTCATTTCAACTGAAGTGCAAGACAAGCACAGAAGTTGTGCAAGGTGTGTGCAGGCTGGTCGAGACCTTAGAACACATAGACTAAGGTTGAGATATTGAAGGATTGCTATTGCAAAGTTGCACAGAGTCAAGAGATTCAAATATTTAGGAATATTTGAAGAAGTGCCAGAAGGAGTGCATGCAAAAATCTCTTAGGAGATTTGAGTTTGTGAAAGGAAACTCGGGAGGGTCAGCACTTTCAAGTGTTGAAGAGTAGGAGAGGATTTTTGGTCATCATGTAGAGGCCAAGTCAAAGTGAAGAGGATCGCTGAGGTGACTCAAAGGAGAGGTTCTTGAAGAAGGAATTTGGACGGTCAAGGTTCTCCAAGGAGAATTCCCGAAATAGTGAGAACCGTAGGATATACAGGAGCTGCAAGGCGGATAAGCGACCGTTGATCTTGACTTATTGGGACGTCAAATCATTTCGGCATTTTGGGGTTTGAAAATCCGAAGTGTAAGGAAAATTCTTGGTTGATCAAATCCCTGAAATGCGAAAAGGAATTTTTCATGTGTGGAAGTAGGGAGAAGCAAGTTTAAGTTTTCGGGACTTCGGAGTTCGGGGTTTCGGAAGTCTCGAGGGAAGGAGATCGGGACTCAGCAGGGGGGAAAACCCAAAATCAGAAGTCGCGACAAAGGATTATCGACATTTCGGAAATCAGGATTTCGGTGTTCTCGTTGACAAGGGTCTACACTCCACATTGAATTTTCTGAAGTTGCGAATTTCGAAGGAGCGAGGAAGAGTATAAGTGTTTCAAAAAATTGGGAATTACGAGGACATAGTGGAATCACTTTTTGGTAATTGAAATCCCGAAACCGCGAAGAGGAAGAAAGGACTGGAACATTTGCATTTCGGTAAATTGGAAGTTGGAAGTTCGGGACTCCAGGGGTCGAGAGCAGGGTTGCATGTCATCGCAACTCCGAAATTCGTGAAAGCCTAAAAGCCGAAATTGACATCAGGAAAGGTCAAGCATTAGTATTTTGGGGTTTCGAAGGTCGAAGAGGTAAGGTTCTCGACCACGGGATTCACGAAATCACGAAATCCAATATCCCGAATTAAAAGAGGGGTTCCCTCAAGGTTTGTTGTGGGTGTTGATTTCCTGAAAGGGAAATAAAAGAGCCAATCGAGCTCTCAGGGGCCGGAAAGAAAAGATCATGTGTGGATCCCAACCTGCAAGTCTGGGGTTCTGCGTCAGTTGTGGTATTAGATCATAAAAAAATTGCTTTTCTTTCTGTAGCAGGGAAAAGAGGAATCTTACAGCCATGCCGTCAAGAAGAGGAGACAGGAAAACACCCGATCCACCAGAGGAAAGGGAAATGCTAAGAAGAAGGGGTAGGAAATTACCTGATCCGCCAGGGGCAAGAGAGATGCGTGAAATGCGTGCTAAGATTGATGCCATGGAAATAGCACAGAGATGCACAGTTGGTGCTGGAGATATCAGTGAGTTTGAAAGTGACAATGAAGCTGGACATGGAGGAGAAGAAGTTGCAGTAGAGAATGCATCAGAAGAATTCCTATTCAGGGTTGTTACAAGGATAGGTGCCAAGGCAAAAATGGACATTCCAGTATATGAGGGAAAACTGAATGTTGAATAGATTCTCGATTGGATTAGAGCCCTAGATAAGTATTTTGACTATGAAGATATCGAGGAAGACAAGAAGATAAAACATGTTGTCACAAGACTTAAAGGGAATGCAGCATTATGGTGGGATGAAATGCAGGCTGATAGACACTGCAAAGGCAAGAATAAAATCAAGAGTTGGGATAGAATGGTTGCGAAGATGAAGGCAAAATTCATACCCAAGGATTACCAAATCGCTCTGTTTCGGAGGATGCAGAATTTGAGACAGAAGTTGATGTCAGTGAATGAGTAAACTGAAGAGTTCTACAAACTAAACATCAGGGCAGGTCATCGCGACAGTGATGATGAAAAGGTTGCCAAATATATGAATGGTCTGAGATATGACATCCAAGATTAGATGAGCATGATGACCATCCGATCGCTGGAAGATGCTTATCAGATGGCTCTGAAGGCTAAAGAGAAGCTGAGGTGAAAGCAAAGTCAAAGAGGGAGAGGCAAAAGTCAAGCCAGAGGCAAAACAATTGCCCAAGACAAAAATCAGAAACCTAAGGAAGAGTGGAATAAACCTCAAACTCAAACTGAGAGAGGTGGAAGCTCACAGAGAGGACAATATGCAGACATAAATAATTTTCCTTGAACTAGAGGAAGAGGAATAGGCAGAGGTGGCGAAATAAAATGCTTCACCTGCGGGAAGAATGGGCACAAGTCTTATGAATGTCCAGATAAGAAGAAATATGGAGGTGAGACTCACATTGCCGAATCACAAAGACGTAATGTTGATGTAGAAGATGTTGAAGGTGGAAGATCATTGATGATGAGGAAAGTTCTCTTAATGCTAGAGAACGAGGTAGAAAACCCAGTCCAAAGGAACAGACTTTTTCAGATTGCTTGCAAGACCCAAGACAAGGTATGCAAGGTCATCGTGGACAGTGGTAGCACAGAAAATATCGTTTGTACAGAGATGGTAGAAAAACTGGAGCTGGAGACTATTGAACATCCAAGCCCATACAGAGTTTCATGGCTACAAAAAGGGCATCAGGTAAATGTCACTAAACAATGTTTAGTTGAAATTAAAATAGGAGGATATAAGGATGAAATACTATGTGATGTCATTCCCATGGATGTTTGTCACCTATTGTTGGGTAGACCGTGGCAATATGACAGGAATGTGATTCATGATGGGAGAAAGAACACATACACCCTGGAGAAGAATGGAAGAACTCACATGCTGTTTCCTATCAAGGATAAAGTAGTGAAAACATAGGTAAGAAACACTATACTTCTCATGAGTGGGAAGGAACTTCTTAAGAAGGTTAAGAAGAAAGAAGATACACAATTCATTGTGGTTAAGAAGCCTAGAATTGTTTTAACCAACACAAGAGTGGATGATTTACTAGAGTAAATCCAACAGTTACTGGAAGAATTTTCTAATATAGTAGTGGACGAACTACCTCGTTCGTTTCCACCTATCAGGAGTATAAGTCATCACATCGATATTATACCTAGAGCTAGTTTACCAAACAAAGCAGCGTACAAATTGATGCCGCAGGAGAATGAAGAGGTCAAGAGATAGGTCCAGGACTTAATGGAAAAAGGATTGGTTAGAGAAATCTTAAGTCCATGTGTTGTTCCAACAGTGCTCAATCCAAAGAAAGATGGAGGTTGGAGGATGTGTACAGACTCAAGGGAAATTAACAAGATTACCATCAGATATATATTTCCATTGCCAAGGATGGATGATTTGATGGATTGTTTGAGTGGAGCCAAATTTTTTTCAAAGATTGATTTGAAAAGTGGATCATCAAATTTGAATGAGAGAAGGTGATGAGTGGAAAACAACCTTCAAGACAAATGAAGGGTTGTATGAATGGCTTGTTATGCCATTTGGCTTAACAAATGCACCTAGTACTTTCATGAGGTTGATGAATGAAGTCCTGAAGCAGTTCATTGGAAAATTTGTCATTGTATATCTTGACGATATACTGATTTTCAGTAGGACAGGAACAAAGCACTTGAAGCATTTGGCTACAGTGATGAAGAAATTGCAGCAAGAGAAGTTTGTAATAAATATGAAGAAATCATCATTCATGAAGACAGAGCTCATTTATTTGGGGTTTGTTATTTAGGCAGATAAGTTGAAAATGGATCCAGATAAAGTGGAGGTGATTAAGAATTGGCCATCACCGAAGAGTATCTTTGAAGTTCGAAGTTTTCATGGATTAGCTAGTTTCTACAGGAAATTTATCAGAAATTTCAGTGGAATTAGCACACCGATGATGGACACGGTGAAGAAAAGGCATAAATCTTTTCACTGGATGAAAGAAGCAGAGAAAAGTTTTAATTTGTTGAAAAAGAAAATTACTGAACAACCAATTTTGGTGTTGCCAGATTTCAACAAGACGTTTTAGGTCAAGTGTGATGCAAGCAGATTTTCCATAGGAGCGGTCTTGAGCCATAATGATAGGTCAGTCGCATACTTCAGTGAGAAACTGAATGAGGCAAAGGTTAAGTACTCCACATATGACAAGGAGTTTTATGTGGTCATACAAGCACTGAAGAAGTGGAGGCACTATTTGGTTCCTAAAGAGTTCGTTTTGTATAGTGATAATCATGACTTAGAATTCGTGACTCAACAGGATAAGTTGAACCAAAAGCATGCAAAATGGGTTGAATATATGCATAATTTTACTTTTGTAATTAAACATATTTCTGGAACTTCTAACAAAGTTGTTGATGCTTTGAGCAGGAAATGGTTACTGGTGCAGGAGTTTAGAGTCAAAACTTTAGGTTTTGATAATATCAAGGACATGTATAGAAATGATCCAGATTTCAAAGAGGCGTATGAGGCATTTGAGAATCCAATTCTCAGGGACAAAAGCCAATGGATTGAATATATGATCCAAGATGGATTACTATTCAGAGGTAATCAACTGTGTATTCCAAAATGCTCCATGAGGGAGAATCTACTGAAAGAAAAGCACAGTGGAGGATTGGCTGGACATTTCGGTCATGACAAAATGTTCTTGAAATTAAATAGCTCATAACTTTGGTCGGGGATAAGGACTGATGCCAAAATATTTGTGGACAGATGCATAATTTGTCAGCACACGAAGGGAAAAAGACATAATATAGGGTTGTATCATCCGTTACCCATACCAGAGAGGTCGTGGGATGCAGTAAGCATGGATTTTGTGTTGGGGCTGCCAAGAACGCAAAGAGGGTTTGATTCAATCTTTGTGGTGGTAGATAAATTTTCTAAAATGGCACACTTTATACCATGTCAGAAAACCAACGATGCAACTCACATTGCGAACCTGTTTTTCAAATAAGTTGTCAGACTTCACGGCTTACTAAGGAGTATAGTTTTGGATCGAGACACCAAGTTTGTAGGACATTTCTGGAGGACTTTATGGAAGAATTTGGGGACAATTTTGTCTTTTAGCTCATCTTATCATCCTCAGATGGATGGATAGACAGAAGTTGTGAACAAAATCTTGGGAGATTTACTGAGAAGCCTAGTGAATGAACACCATAGTCAGTGGGATCACATTCTGCCATAGGCGGAATTTGCTTATAATGATTCGATCAATAGAAAAACAGGGCAGAGTCCATTTCAGATTGTTTATGGAATGCAACCTAGGTGAGTTTCTGAACTGAAGGATTTAGAACAATATGAAACTAGAAGTGCTAGTGCAGAGAATTTTGGAGAGGCAATGAAATAACTTCACAGCCAAGTGAAGGAGCAATTGCAGAACTCGAGCCAAGAGTACAAGTGCAGAGTAGATCAACGTAGGAGAGAAATTCAATTTGAAGTTGGTGATCTGATTCTTGCACACCTAAGAAAGGAAAGGTTCCCAAGGGGAACATATAACAAACTGAAAATGAAAAAGATTGGACCATGTAAGATCATAAGGAAATTTGGGGCAAATGCATATGAGATCGAATTACCCAATGAGATCGGAATTTCACCGATATTCAACATATCAGATTTGTACCCCTACAAAGCTGAAGAAGCAAGAGAAGATAGTGAACAGACAGAGGTTCAGTGGGCTAAACAAATGCCTGTAGCTGAAAATCCACAGATGGAGAGTATACTTGACAAGAGAGTCAGCAAGAAGACCAGGAGAAAAGAGTATTTTGAATACTTAGTCAAGTGGAAGGGACATCCAGTTGAAGATGCCAGCTGGGAGAATGAAGCAGAAATCTAGAAGCATGGACAAACAGTGCAAGAGCTCATGAATAGGATTCCATGAAAATTTTCAAGTGAGGGAGTATGATGTAGGAGCATCACCAGCAGCAAGCAAGCGTGCGACAAACGCCATCGCATTTTTGGCACATGTTAAAATTGTTTGCAATATTTTGAAAGTTTGGATGCGCAGACTTTAATGTAATAGTTAAGAAGGGCATACTTCCATATTGTAAACAAATCTTGAGCGATTCTCTCTCATCTGTAAGGTGTAGAGGCATTTATGCATAGTTAATGAAAGTAGGTAGATTTAAATTCTAGATTAGATAGTTTTAGGAGCTGGAGGGAAAACCCACTATAGACACCCTCATCTTGTATCATTTTAACATTATCAAGAATATCATAGAGCATAGAGAAGATCAGTAGCAGAGAGATATGTAGAAGAATCCATGTATAGAAGTTCTGAATTTAATATATGAAGCTTTGATTCAGACTCATGGTGTTATAATGCTTTTTGTGTATACATACTGAATTCTATGCTCATGGTTGTTTTACTCTTTCTGTTGTACATTTGATTTTATGCTATGTGTGTATGATTTCATGTTAATTCTTTGAAGTTTGAGAGAGTAAGGAAATGAGTTTCAATTGTTTCTCTTCTTGAGTCAGAGTTCCTGCAAGGAGTGCAGTGAAGCGTCGACAAGGAGTGCATTGATGGGTTCAGAGTTCATCTCTGAAAGCTCAGGAGGGATATCATTGTTCTCATTTCAAATGAAGTGCAAGACAAGAAAAAATGCAATGCAAGGTGTGCGCAGGCTAGTCGAGACCTTAGAACACATAGACTAAGGTTGAGAGATTGAAGGACTGTTGTTGCATAGTTGCATAGAGTCAAGAGATTCAAATATTTAGGAATATTTGAAGAAGTGCCACAAGGAGTGCATATAGAAATCTCTTAGGAGATTTGAGTTTGCGAAAGGAAGCTCAGGAGGGTCATCACTTTCAAGTGTTGAAGAGCAGGAGAGGAGTTTTGGTCATCGTGCAGAGGCCAATTCAAAGTGAAGACGATCGCTGAGGTGACTCAGAGGAGAGGTTCTTGAAGAAGGAATTTGGACGGTCAAGGTTCTCCAAGGAGAATTCCCAAAATAGCGAGAACCATAGGATCTATAGGAGCTGCAAGGAGGATAAGCGGCCGTTGATCTTGACTTATTGGGACATCAGATCATTTTGGCATTTTGGGGTTCGAAAATTTGAAGTGTAAGCCAAATTCTTGGTTGAACAAATCCTCGAAACACAAAAAGGAAGTTTTCGTGTGTGGAAGTAGGGAGAAGCAAGTTTAAGTTTTCGGGACTTCGGAGTTTGGGGTTTCGAAAGTCTCGATGGAAGGAGATCGGGACTCAGCAGGGGGGAAAACCTGAAATCATAAGTTGTGCCAAAGGATTACCGGCATTTCGGAAATCGGGATTTCGGCGTTCCTGTTGACAACAGTCTACACTCCACATTGAATTTTCCGAAGTTGTGAATTTCGAAGGAGCGGGGAAGAGTATAAGTGTTTCAGAAAATTGGGAATTATGAGGACATAGTGGAAGCACTTTTCAGTGATTGAAATCCCAAAACCGCGAAGAGGAAGAAAGGACCGAAACATTTTCATTTCGGTAAATCGAAAGTCGAAAGTTTGGGACTCCAGGGGTCGAGAGCAGGGTTGCATGTCATTGCAACTCCTGAATTCGCGAAAGCCTAAAATCCAAAATTGACATTAGGAAAGGTCAAGCGTTATTATTTCGGGGTTTCGGAGGTCGAAGAGGTAAGGTGCTCGACCACGGCATTCGCAAAATCGCGAAATCCAGTATCCCGAATTAAAAGAGGGGTTCCCTCAAGGTTTGTTGTGGATGTTGATTTCCCGAAAGGGAAATAAAAGAGCCAATGGAGCTCTTAGGGGCCAGAAAGAAAAGATCCTGTGTGGATCCCAACCTGCGGGTCTGCGTCACCATGTCAAAATAAAATATTGTTTTCTAGTCACCTAGGTTCATTGACTCACCAATGTTAAAAATCATGACGTGCCCTTCAATACGCACTACGTGCTCCAAGGGTGCCAGTCACCTTTTGAATGATTTTGGTAGACGTCCAACCTTTGCAGTCAATACTCTATTAGGAGACCTTGTGAGAGACTAAGGGCCTCTAAGGAATAAGGACCCTACCTTATTGCGCGCCCCTAAGAATCTTCATGAGTGACCATCTCAGTCCACCCTCATGGAAACATGGGTCTCTCGAACTAGGTTATCGTTAACCTACAATTCAAGCCACAGTTGGAGTGCTAGTAGGTTGTGGCATGGCTGCTTCCGCACATCTCCCTCAATAACGTTGGTTGTTGTGCATGACTCCTTTACTCCTAATGTGAGTCTGATTAGAAAGCAATCATCAGCCTACATCCATTAACGAAACATGTCATCTATCCATAAACATCATCATGATATACACGAACATATGTCACATATGCATAAACATAAATATAAATACCAAAACCATATACAGTCCACTCCCTGACTCAATCCGGAGTCCAAGGAGGTCCATTGATGCCATCGACATTGGTAGTAGGGAAAACCCCCCTATGGACTACACTAGGGTTCAGAATGTAGGCAGATCTAACCGTCTAAAAGTATCCTACTTTTCTAACTACCCCAAATATACCCCAGATTCATACATGAAAGACAAAGTGAGAAATATTAGGTAACTTTACCTTTTACTCTGCATCCAGTGTCGATCCTCTCACGCTTGATATCTCCGCTGACTCCAAGCCTCCTCCCAAGGCTGACCTGCATTCAAAAAAAGATAAACATGGAACTACAACCATGCATCTCATATAAAAATCATGGGTTAGATGTTAGAATAAATCATAAATCAAATACAAACATTGGACACATCATATTTCGGGACAAAAAAAGTATTCCTTTTATTGATATCACAATGTTTACTTACAGCAAGATCGATGACTACTCCATGAGCCTGGTCCGGGATCCTCTTCACCAATATCCAACCGTGCTTCCATGCATCTTTCTCCTCTGAAAATTCTTCTAGGGAAATGGAATGGGCTTATGATGGAGGAAAAAGGGAAAAATGGGAAATTCTGAGACAAATCTCACAAGGTGGCTGCAATTTCATGGGGCAAGGAGGGGATGTGAAACAGATAGAGTTTCACTATTCTTATGCTTAGGTTAGGAATGAGACCCCAACACCTCCTTTTGTATGACAAAAGGATGGTTATTCGGTTGGGTGACAGGCTATAGGTGGTGGGACAGTTGGGAAACTACCCAATAGCCTGTAATCTCAACGAATTCCCTGCAAATTTTTAATTTTTGCAACTTTTGTGAGTATACGCGGGCTGTAGTGGTGCAGTTAGAGTACGTACGCGGGTTGTAGTGGTGCATCAGGTGTACATATGCGGGAAGTAATGGTGCAGGGTGCGTACATCTTCAAAAATAGTGTTTTTAAGAAGATCAACTCAGTGATGGCTGGCAAAAATAGAAAGTAAGAGGGCTTGATGCCAAGTATGCATGTGTAGAGCAATTTAGGGTTATAACAGATGCCCCCTAATGTGTGAGGTCAAAAGAGCATCTTATGGCGGAAATAGATTATAAATATTCACCAATGTACGAAGCAAGTGAGCCCGGGACCATAGTTCGGGAGGTGCCATCTGCAAAAATAAAAATTCTGTTAAGCCCTAAGTAATGGCTCATTACCCCTTAATTGGGGAATATTACATTAGTAATGTTATTTTATTTATGTCAGCTTTTGTTCATTAGTTGTAATTATATCTCCTAGTCTCCTATATTTACCAAGGAGACATTTTCATTTGGAATCATCTTGTAATTGTACATTTATGTGGGCGTAAGTGACGCAGACACTCTATCGGCCCTCGGGTCGACGTCCACGCATAGGATTGTTCTTTATCTTCTTTGATCTTAATTGGCTCTTTCAATTCCTTACTGGAATCTCCTTCCTATCGATCCATAGGTCCTTTCGGAATCTCCCCTATGTGAACAACACTAGGTGCGAGCTCCACCTTCTCCATGCGACCACAATGCTATGGCCAAGGCCTAATCTAGAAGGCGCTTGTCGCAACTCGCCACTTCACAAGTCAAAGGGTTGAACTCTCATTCCTTTATGTCACGAATCCCTGAGACACGAGAGTTCAATGGGGTGTTGATTCCTTTCATTAGGTGACATGTGTCCACCTGTCTATCACCCGGGCCCACCTTGTGGTTTTGCCACATGTCTCTTGTGCCCAGCTTCCGGCCCTTCGTGAATTCTGATGTCAAGAAGAGGTCCTCTCAACCTCTAGACCTCCAAAAATGCGATGTGTGATGAGGCTTTGATCCAACGGTCCTCCCTCGACCTGGATCCAATGACTATCCTTTCTCCTCACGATTACAAAACTTCGCGACTTGGAGCACCCAACCTTTGGGCTCTCACCTTGTGAACTTTTGAGTTCATGAAGCCTGCACTTAGACTTCTTCATCACTTCCGCTGATCCTTCAATCGCTGCCACCTATCCTCCTCATATGGAAAACTCAGATCTGATCTCACCTTTTTGGGACTTTTGATGTCGAGTGCTCGGACTTTCATCCTTTGGACTCCCGAACTCCTGAATGCCGATATACTGATACAATAATTCTTCAGGACTTTCGCCTCTGCTTGTGAAGACTTAACCCCTTCGCAACTCCTACCAGATCCAATGGCTGACGAGTATTTAAACCAAGATGTGACGGCTCAGACCTTGTCTTCTTGTGCGCTCCTCCTTCACTGCCTCCTAGACGTGGAAACCTTCAATGGTCCAGATCTCTTCTCGGTTGATCCAACAGAAGTTGTTGCTCCTCCGGAGCTTTGGCGCTTTTCTTCCAACACTTGGAAGAATTCCCAACTGCAAAAGGCATCGACCTTTGCCTTCCTTCCTCTGTGAACTCTTCACCCTGAGTCTCGCCTGTGCATATAAAAACGTTGTCCTTCCTGAGCATTAGGGAACCACAAACTCTTCAAATAGTTATGTGGCTTCTGCACTCCTTGCAGTTACACTCTGTGCGCTGAAAGCACTAACCCTCCTGAGCTTAACTTTTGAATCCTTGAAGGATTCTAACTTCTGCACTCCTGCAGAGTCCTTGCATGCAAAGTGCTATCTCTTCTGAGCTTCTCTGAGACTCAGACCTTAAGGAACTCAATCCTTTTCCCTTCTCCCTCAGATGGAGAATTTGGATGCCCTCCTGGCTATCCTTTACTCAAGCAACCTCTTGCTAAGTGTTCAGGGTGTTCAACAACCCTATGAAGATCCCTCTGTGGATTCTTCTTCTATCTCTAAACTCACCGAGTTCCTTCTGTGCGCTCTGGAACTTACTCGATGCCCTCCTGGTAGATTAACAAGAATCCTCAGTGATCCTTGCTTCTTATGAACTCACAGCAGAGTTCTCCTCCTGTGCACTCCTTACACTGGCTCAATGCCCACTTGGCAGAGCTTTATAGAACTCAAAGAGAGTTTCTGTCTGCAACTGTGTCTCCTATACACAGCCTTGCCTCCTGAGGTGTTCACCAACCTTAAAGGTCTTCCTCTGAATTTATGATTTCGGCTCTTTTTCCAGCTTGGCACGTCTTTGTCTGAATCCGCAGAGTTCATAAGTGCTTCTCTACACTGTTATTCAAATTCTACAGTACTCTGTCATGCCCTCCTAGCATGAAACCACAAAGAACTTCTCAATCCTGAAAATCAAACAACTCCCTGAAAATGAAAACCTACAGCATACATCTACAGCATAAATAGAACAAAAAGGCATTCATTCAACATAGAAATACATGTAGGAAATTCTGCTCTGGATTATATAAATGGCAATGCCTGTTTACAAGGGTGTTCTCGAGCTCAAAATTTAACAGAGTCTCGGCTCTTGCTCTTCTGCTCTCTCGATTTTTTCAAAATGAGATACCATAAAAGATATTTTACATGAGGGGGCTCTTAGAGATCTTCCCTCCAACCTCACCTACCCTATTCAATGACATTGAATGGGCTATCTAGTCCAGAATTAGATCTAGGTTTCAACCTTACAAACATTAAAGGCCTACTTACACTACAACCTTTGCAAAGCACGGCCTCATGCCTCAACAGCCTACAACATTTAATTACATCAAATTCAAATTTGAAAATGAGGGCTGTGCTTCTCTTCAACCTTGAATGCACGCGCTGACGTGGCTAGATGGATGGCATGGAGAGATGCTCTTGCATCATATTCCTCAGTTGAAAAATTCATGATCTCCTGCTCATGAGCTTCCCATATTAACTGTTGAAATCCTCCTGGATCCCAAACAATCTTTTGGAGCCTTCTTGCCCCATCTCCTTGCTATTGCTGCTGCTTCTGCTGTTGCGCTACTGCTTTTCTGCCCAGCTTCTCCTTGTTGGTAGTCTCTACTAACTCTACCATCAACCTCCTGATCTTCTCGATCACTTCGTCCAGCTACTCCAGTGGCTGGCTCTGTTTTTGCAGTCTCCCCAGCTACAAAACTTTTCTGCAATTGGGTAGATCACTGTGATCTCCCATGCCTTCTTCGTCTACTTCCAACGTCACCTGCTGGATGTGCATGCCCTGCACTTTCACCCTTCTCTCCAGGGCTTCAATCTGTTCATACAGATTAGGCAAACTAACGTTGTCTACCTCTTCTTATTCTTCTTCTGCAAACTCCAACGTTGCAGTCCTTTCAGCTATGTGGCTGAAAATATTGAGCCACTCCTCAGAATGCTCATCTTCTTCTTTTTCTGCTTGGGTAGCTTCCCAAGTCTTCTCCAATGCTTCTCTCATAGTCTCAGCTATCTGTCTTACTTCTGCTATTGCTACTTCAACATATGCAACATAGATTTATGCCTCCTCTTGGGAAAATGGTATGAATATCCCAATTCCCCCAATCATTAGAAGATTTGTCTGATCTTCCTCTTGGATGGTGCAAGTTTTTAACTTGTCATCATCTTCATTCACATGGCTGGTAGAACCATATGAATCTTCCTCCTCTGTCATCTCCTCGGGCTGATTCAAACTCACCTCTGAGTTTATGAGACTCTCAAACAATCTCATTTTTGTTCCCACGCCCACCTGGCAAATTGGGATTTTCTTGCTTCCCTCCTGGTAGTCCATGAGATTCCGCAGTGACCTCATATCATTGCCCTTCTGGAAATGTGAAATTCCTCGGCTGTCCTCATGACAGTCTATGAGATCCTGCAATAATCTCAATTCCTTCCCCTCCTGGCAATTGGGAATTTCTGGGTTGCCCTCCTGGTAGTCCTTGAGATCTTCAGTTGATCCCAATTCATCCTCACTACTGAGGCTTCTCCCAGTCTCTGGTTCACATATCTGAACCATCTCCTTAGGTCCGTCGAGGTTTTCAGCATGCCTCAACCATCCTCTCAACAGTCTACACTGTCTTGTAGCCATCAACTCCTTGACTGGCAATTTTACCTTCGGCTTCCCCATGGGCCATTCATATACCCATATCGACTTGGCATTCTGTTGCCTCTCAAATGCAAGTTCATCCATTCTTTCCCTCATCTCGGCAAGTTCTTCATCCCATTTAGCTTTTCTCATCATCTTTGGGTCTTTCCTTCCAGCACTCGTATAGCATTTAGTAGCCATCTTGTTGTTCTTGTCTGCCCTGCTAGAAAATCTGCTGCTATCACTCTACCTCTTCCTATAGTCCTCCTGAACATATCCTTGATTGTTTCCTACCTGCAAGCAATCATCACAGACTCTCCAGTGCTCTGTCTTCCTTTTCCTTCTCCTCACTTCCCTTGCCTGAAATCTACAGACAAGATTAAGGCTTTGATACCAGAAATGATGCAGACACTCTATCGACCCTTGGGTCGACATCCACTCATAGGATCGTTCTTTATATTCTTTGAGACGGATCAGATCTTTCAATTCCTTACTAGAATCTCTTTCCTATCGATCCACAGGTCCTTTCGGAATCTCCCCTGTGTGAACAACACTAGGTGCGAGCTCCACCTTCTCTGTGCGACCACAGCACTATGACCAAGGCCTAATCCAAAAGGCGCTTGTCACAACTCACCACTTCACAAGTCAAAGGGTTGAAATCTCATTCCCTTATCTCATGAATCCCTGAGACATGAGAGGTCAACAGGGTGTTGAATGCTTTCATTAGGCGACACGTGTCCACCTGTCTATCACCTGGGCCCACCTTGTGGTTCTGCCACGTGTCTCTTGTGCCCAGCTTCTAGGATTTCATGACTTTTGATGTCAAGAAGAGGTCCTCTCAACCTCCGGACCTTTGAACGCATGATGTGTGATGAGGCTCTAATCCAACGGTTCTCCCTCGACCTGGATCCAATGAATATCCTTGCTCCTCGCAATTTCACGACGTCACGACTTGGAGCACCCAACCTTTGGGCTCTCACCTTGCAAACTTCCGAGTTCACGAAGCCTGCACTCAGACTTATTTGGCACTTCTGTTGATCCTTCGATCACTACCACCTGTCCTCCTCATATGGATGACTCAAATATGATCTCGCCTTTTCGGGACTTCTGATGTCGAGTGCTCGGAATTTTATTCTTCAGACACCCGAACTCCCGAATGTTGATATACTGATACAATACTTCTTCGGGACTTTCACCTCTGCTTGTGAAGACTTAACCCCTTCGCAACTCCTGCCAGATCCAATGGCTGACGGGTATTTAAACCAAGATCTGACGGCTCAGACCTTGTCTTCCTGTGCTCTCCACCTGCACTGCCTCCTGGACGTGGAAACCTTCAACGGTCCAAATCTCTTCTCGGTGGATCCAAGGACAATTGTTTCTCCTCTCGAGCTTTGGCGCTTTTCTTCCAACACTTGGAAGAATTCCCAACTGCAAAAGGCATCGAACTTTCCCTTCTTTCCTCTGCGAACTCTTCACCTTGAGTCTCTCCTGCGTGTATAAAAATGCTTTCCCTCCTGAGATTTAGGGAACCCTGAACTCTTCAAATAGTTCTGTGGCTTCTGCACTCCTTGCAGTTACGCTCTATGCGCTGAAAGCACTAACCCTCCCGAGCTTCACTTTTGAATCCTTGAAGGATTCTAACTTCTGCGCTCCTGCAGAGTCCTTGCATGAAAAGTGATATCTCTTCTGAGCTTCTCTGAGACTCAGACCTTAAGGAACTCAGTCCTTTTCCCTTCTCCCTTAGATGGAGAATTTGGATGCCCTCCTGGCTATCCTTTACTCAAGCAACCTCTTACTGAGTGTTCAGGGTGTTCAACAACCCTGTGAAGATCCCTCCATGGATTCTTCGTCTATCTCTGAACTCACCATGTTCCTTCTATGCACTCTGGCACTTACTCGATGCCCTCCTGGTAGAGAATCAAGAATCCTCAGTGATCCTTGCTTCTTACAAACTCACAACAGAGTTCTCCTCCTGTGCACTCCTTACACTGGCTCAATGCCCACTTGGAAAAGCTTTACAGAACTCAAAGAGAGTTTTTGTCTGCAACTGTGTCTCCTATACATAGCCTTGCCTCCTGAGGTGTTCAGCAACCTCAAAGGTCCTCCTCTAAATTGATGATTTCATCTCTTGTGCCCGCTTGGCACGTCTTTGTCTGAATCCGCAGAGTTCAGAAGTGCTTCTCTGCACTAGTATTCAGAGTCCATAGTACTCTTTCACACCCTCCTAGCATGAAACCACAAAGAACTTCTCAAGCCTGAAAATCAAACAACTCCCTGCAAATGCAAACCTACAACATACATCTACAACATAATAGAACACAAAGACATTCATTCAACATAGAAATACATGCAGGAAATTCTGCTCTGGATTATATAAATGGCAATGACTATTTACAAGGGTGTTCTCGAGCTCAAACTTTAACAGAGTCTCGGCTCTTGCTCTTCTTCTCTCTCATTTTTTTCAAAATGAGATACCATAAAATATATTTTACATGAGGGGGCTCTTAGAGCGCTTCCCTCCAACCTCACCTACCCTATTCAATGGCATTTAATGGATTGTCTAGTCCAGAATCGGATCTAGATTGCAGCCTTACAAACATTAAAGGCCTACTTACACTATAGCTTGTGCAAAGCATGACCTCATGGCTCAACATCCTACAACATTTAATTACATCAAATTCAAATTTGAAAATGAGGGTTGCACCTCTCTTCAGCCTTGAATGCACACGCTGACGTGGTTGGATGGCTGGCATGGAGAGATGCTCCTGCATCAATAAGGAGGTTGCCCCCTCGAAGAGGCTAATTATTTGAATTTATCTCTTGTTCAAGGAATTGAGAACTTATTCTGAGGTTTTTCTATGCTATATTGATATTTGGTTCTTAACATATGGTATCAAAGCTCAGGGTCTTGGGGTTTCACTGCTACAACTGAGACACCTTGGAATTTTTGCTATAAATTGGTTTCTACAACGATTCAAAAGGAACGGATTGGAGAATACTTAGTATATGGATCAAGGTACGTTGGGATAAAATTTCAGCTCCTGAGGCTTTATACTTTCAGAGATACATCCTTTGTAAGATAGGGTTCTGGAATCGTCCTGAATTGAGTCATTGCGAAATTTTCACTATAAAAATTTTTCTGTAATGTTTCAGACCATGAAATCCAGAGGATATTCACATAATTTATTATGATATATGTGGTACTAATTTTAGCTTCGAGTTCATCATAAACTTGTAAATACACCCTGTGGAAGATAGGGTATCTGACTAGTCCTATTGACTAGTCTCAAGCAGGTGTTCCGGGTAAAACAATCATAATGTCTTCTTAGAGTATCCAAATTGAGTGAGACTAGTTGCATTGGATAGTGGACATCCCATAGTATTTATGGTACGATTTTCAGAATTTTATATCAGTTATTTTGTGTGGGGCACACTGTACAAGTGAGATCTCATGGAAAGGCCAAAAATCAGCAAGTTGTTGGGAAGTTACCATAATTTCCACTTGGCACATCCAATTTTGATCAGACCTGTGGCATTGCAAAGAAGAAGTATCAAATACCTACAAAAAATAAAATCCCATACTCAGAAGGGCTTAAAATTCCAATAGACAATATTCCTTTTATTTTGGAGATACAATAAAAGGAAGATTGTCTAGCAGAACCACCTCAAAATCAAGGTTTAAAGTTATACTTGGCCAACATGCCACCAAAAAAGGGAACTTCTACACCAAATAGGCCTCCAGACAATCCTACATGGACTCTTGATTAAGGTGAAGAAATGCGTAGGGACATAAATGATTTACAAAAGAAGACAATAACAAAATATAAACTACAAGAGATGATGGAGGGTTTAAAAGGGGAGATCATGGAAGGATTGAAAAATTTCATAATGGAGAGGAAACCTGAAAGTGAAAATGTATCTCATGAAATTCATGATGAGGACACAAGGAAGTTGAATCAAGAATGGAGAAACTCCAACTTTGAGTTGAAGACCAACCACGTTCCTAATATCGATATGATGAAGTTTGATGGCAAGGACCCAA
>ML793514.1:140478-204119 GCA_009831015.1 Picea engelmannii
GATTACAACTCCTGTCTTTCACAGACACATTACAATGAAAAATTTGTCTAAAGACCAAGATGTATCTCTCTCACCTTCTTTCCTCTATCTGAAGACATCTCTAGCACTTTTTATGTTTTAATGTAACCATTGCATCTCGATTCCTCTTTCCGAGACCTTCCCAATCACAGCTTCCTTGCTCAATTCTGAGCCTTGAGAAAAAAGATATGATCCTTTAAAACTTGTGCTTCTTCTCCGATGCACTTCTTGTGAAATGATCTCTTTTCTCTAAGCTAATGGCTCTTAGATTTTGGCTCGACCCTATCACAAAGTTCCAGGTCTTCAGTATTATTTTGATGCGGGTTCGAACCAGACGAAACCCACCTGCTTCCTTCCTAACCCTTTTCCCTTCTTTAACACATTTTTTGAGCACTAGCCCCTTTTCTCTTAGTCCCCGACCCAAGCGACCATGGGTCATGATCAAGAACTAGATCAATAGGTTCTTACCTGATACTTCAGCTTCGAAATTTTTCAAAGCACAACAAAACAATCTCTCAGAGTTTCGAGTTACTGAAATCGCGAAGTAGGGTGGATCAACGGTCCACGTCTACCCAACATCCACTGGCTGACACTCGCTGTGGAACTTCTGTCATCGAAGCTTTGGGAGTTTGGAGCTTCGAAAGTTTGTGCATCAGCACATTCAGAACTGTTAATCTCTGAACATTCCCAATCACCTTTTGTGACATCATTATGTTACATTACATAATGTTTTCCCAATTGTGGAGGCATGCAACGGTGGTTTTGGAGTAACCCACCTTTCATCCCACAATTCTTTTGATGCTGGTGCGTAACCCCTCAGTGAAACCACAGTTTGGATTACAGGACTGCCTTGGAGAATTATCTTATGTGCAACTTGGCTCCCCGCAATTCCTTCTAGCCATTTTTCTTTATGTATCGTGATCAATGTCACTGTGGGTCCTCTGCACTTTAACTACGTTACGTAACCTTGGGCCCCACTAACCCTTCTCATAGAGGATGCCACCAGGCGAAATACTCATTGTTGATACATTGCACATTCAGATGGGTGACACATGTCATGTTCCAAATGCCATTTCAAACTTCTACGGGTTCAAAACCCACTGACATGGGGCTCACAACCCATGTGTCCACATCAAACCAAGTGACATCACCATGCCATGTCACTTCGGAGTTTCAGACTTCGAAAGTTCTTACGCTTGCTTCCTTCCAATTTTCTGAAATCTGAAATTACGAACCTCTTCATCTTCCTCTCTTGGTTTGATCTAATGGTAAGACTTCTCCCCATATCTACGGTGTAGATCTCTCCTCCGGACTTCGAATTTTCGGGCTTCGGCCTTTCTCTTAGTTTGCATCAACTTCACCGAAGTCACAAAGTCTAAAGGGATTCCAAGATAACCCTTCTACACCTTCTCCATATCTAATGGTCATAAAGGCTTTCCCTTCCTTCTGAACAGATCCTACTATCCCAACACCAGCAGTGTTGTGATCTCTCTCCCTATGGCCAAATACCACGTAAGTTGCGGTTTTACGATACCACTACTCCTCCTAGGATTCGTTTCTCAAACCCCTTTCTCTTTAGAGGGTTTCTTCGACACTTAATCAACTTTTGGATCTGTGCACTCCTTGCCACAGATCTTTGTGTCCCTTTACGAGAAAACTCAATCTATTTCTCCCGATATTTTTGAGTCAAAGAATCTGTCGACGCACTCCTTGCACCCATAGACACTCTGAACCTCGATTTTTGTCCCTTTCAAAAACAATTCACTATGAAATATTTGTCTCGTTAGCCACTAACATGGACCATCCAGGCTCAGTGTTGTAACCATGCTCAGATACCAATTTGTAACATCCCCAGCCATCAATAGGCCTAGGCAATGCCACTACTCAACTCTGACTTAGTTGTGATACCAAACTGTAGCATCCTCGGCCTTCCAAAGAGACTGGATAATGCCACTACTGCAGAATATTCACATATAAATATAATATGCATTAAATCAAATTAACACATTTTAACATAGAGTTACTATTACCATTCAGATTTAATGGAATTAACAACAATTCATACATGCAACGGAACACATGATAACATTCCAACATTATGCATAACATAAAATTAAGTAGATAAATTATACTTATCTTTCAACTAGAATAACACCACCAACTGCGTGCAGACCTTCCATGAACCTCCCAGCTATAGAATTCACTTCTCATCACTCTCGACAGTAGGTCACCCCCAAGCTAGGACTAAGCTCCACTGGGCAAGGGAATCCTAGGCTAGGCAAGGTCAACAGGAAGACACACAGTTTATGAGGATGGATTCTCTCCCGGGAGCCACTTATGCCCACTACTCATAGACTCTCATTCCCCACATGCATGTCCCACCCCAGGAGTATACACCTTCACTATCACACTGGACAGTCCTTCGGCTGCTAAACCTACCTTTCCTTAGGCTTCAACAACAGGCCAGATCGGAATTCTCTGAGCTCTGTGGTAGTTACAGGACCCCTTCCAGAAGTTCTCATTTCCTCCATGCACTCTTTCACCTGGAGAGAGTCGCTCACAGGCCTGACAACCTGCTTCTTCAACAAGAACCACCTCTCTCACCTGGAGAGAGTGTTTCACACAGGCCTGACAACTTGCTTCTTCAAATCCGTTCCAGCACAAGGAGGACAACTGCAAGGCTTAGCAAGGAACAAACGATGATAGTAAGCCACACTCAGCCAAGGAACTGCATGGCCACAACAACCCACAGTTATAACACACACGACATAGAAATTTACGGAATGTTCATGATTCACAAAAGGTGTGACTCAGTCCACGAGTTTGCCACTGGTTTCAGGGTGCATGACAAGGAATCAACGCAGAGGTCGATCACAGAGGTTTCGGGTTCTGACTCCCATATGGAAGAATGGACAGAACAAACCACCTTCCCGTGAGGGTTTTCTTCATTGTGCATGGGTATGAAAATGCATACGTAGAGGCAAAACTGGTTCAGACGTCCCTCGATCCCCGTGAACTCAAGCGGAGGATGACAGAACGGGAACCCTCCCCAACAACATTGTCTTTCCTAGCTATAACTGCATGCGCCCAGGTTGACACTTTTCTTCCTGCAGTCACATGCACTCCACTTAGTATACGTTCCTTTTCCGGGAACTTAGGACAACACTCGACATGTCCACCTTAGCCTTCAAGAATTAATATTAAAATATTATTCCTTTAGAGGTAATCCCCCTAGCTTAGCCCCTAGGCCCAAACACTTAGCCCCCTCCCTTGCCTAGCCCTGTGGAAGCTTAGTCCCCCATCACTCTTTATTCGTGGTCAGTCTACATGAAGCGATGTGTATATTTTTATTAATGATTTTGCATAATTACATATACAAAATAGGCTCATGGCCTTAGCATCCTAGGCCCTCTGGCCTAATCACCACATAAGCCTCCTAGCTTATTATAACTCTGCTCACCATCCTATCAAATAGGTTTACAATTCATAATTACAATTGGGGCTCTACCAGGGGATATTACACAAATGGGAGGATTACTTGCATTTAGTGGAGTTTGCTTATAACAATGGGTATCAAGCATATATAAAGATGAGCTCATTTGAGTCACTTTACAGCAGAAAATGCAACACACCAGTGAGCTGGGACAACCTAGCATACAGAGAAGTGATTGGACCAGAATTACTCAGGGAAATGAAAGAGAAAACAGTGAGAATAAAACGGAATTTAAAGGTTTCCTAAGATAGGAAAAACAGGATGTTGACAAGGGTAGAAATCAAAGAGAGTTCAAAGGGGGTGACCATGTGTTCTTAAAAGTAAAATCCAAAAGAAGTTCTCTGAAGTTGGGAAATTGTTCAAAGCTAGCAGCTCGTTATTGTGGGTTGTTTGAAATCCTGGAAAGGATTGATCTTGTAGCATACATTCTTGTCTTAACTGCAACAATTTGTATTCATAATGTATTTCATGTATCATTGCTTAAAAAGTATGTACCTACTGTTAATCATGTCATTGATTGGAATGTGATCCAGGTGGAGCAAGAAGGTGACTTTCCAATGCAATTGGTTTTCATATTGGACCGAGAGATCAAGCAACTTCAGAATCAAGCCATAGGGCTAGTAAAGGTCCAATGGAGCTGGTATGGTCTCGAGGATGCAACTTGGGAGCATGAGGATGCAATGTGGGCAGAATACCCACATCGTTTGAAGGATTTTGAATTTTTTATTGTATATGTGCATATACTACATTGAGGAAAATGCATAAATAAGGGGGAGGGGAATGCAATACCCCTAGGCCAAACCCCAATTGTACCTATAAATGTAAATGAACACATAGGCTGGTGAGCCAGGACATTTTGGGCCAACGTTCCTTTGTGTATATGTATTATGACGCCAAACTTCATGTGTGGTTAGTAGGTCGTTGAGCCAGATGCTAAAATGGCTAGTGAGCCATCATTGTAATATGTAATCACACACAAATTTTAATGAAAACACATCACTGCTACTGACTAACCATGTAAAAGAGTATGGGGGGATAAACTCCACTAGGAAGGGAAAAGAGGGCTAAGAGTCTAGGAAGGGGATAAGCTAGAGGACTTAATCCCAAAAGAATATTATATTATTATTCCTAAAGTCTAAAGTATGGATATAACTTTATGTCATCCTAAGTTCCTAGGGGAAGGGAACGAATTACAAGTGGTAAAAGTGGGTTCCTTGAGGGACATGTGTCATTAAGGGAACATGCATATATATTGGGGGATTTAGTACATTTTCCCATCATCATTACCATTTTTTCACTCATCCATGCTACCAATTGTACCTGTACCTAGTACATTTGGAGCTAAAGAAGTGGGTGGAAGGTCCGTCTATTGAAGAGATGGGTTGTCAGGCCCATGGTCGAAGAAGCAGGTTGTCAGGCTCGTGAACATTCTCTCCAAGTGTTAGAACCAGTGGGAATTAATTCCCAAGGTGCCAAGTTGCAACTACAGGGATCTGAGAGTCCCTGTCCATCCTGTTGTTGAAGCCTCGAAAGGGAAGTGGAGCAACCAAGGGATTGTTGAGAAGAGAAGGGGCACACTTCCTGGGGTGGTACATGTATGTGGGGGATTAGGGACTATAGGTTGGTTGCTAGAGGCCAAGCTGTGGCTATAGGGCTCTAAGACTCCATGCTCGGCCTGTTATTGAAGCCCCAGAAGGGAAGTGGGGCAGCAAAGGGACTATCGAGTAGAGAAGGGGCACACTTCCTGGGGTGGGACAGGCATATGGGGGATGAGGGACTGTAGGTTGGTTGCTAGAGTTGACACCTAAATATGAGAATTGTTTTTGATTGACGGACCTTAGACTTGCTTAGAACCTCCTTTTCCTAGGTAGAGTTTAGCCCCAGCTCGGGGGTGACCCATTGATGAGATTATGAGCAATGTGGTCTATGGCTGGGAGGAATGTGGAAGGTATGCATGAAGTTGGTGTTTAATTCACTAAAGATAAGTGTCTTTATATGTTTGTGCAAATTCTATGTTATGAATTATGATGTTCAGTTATGGAACCTTTGTTATTAATTCTATGTATGAATTATTATTTTTGTATGTTGTTATTATTCCACTTAACTTTGTTCATATGCAGAAAATATAAATATATTTAATGGTATTAGAGTGGTAAAAGAGAGAGTTTTGTGTGGTGTGGCCCAGACTGGTAGGTTGGGTACATTACAACTAACCTATGCTTGGGGTTTAGGTGAATCCAAAAACAATAAAGTAGAAGCCTTGGCCTTATTCCAAGGGTTGAACATCCTCAAATCAAAGCAGATTAGATCCCTTATATTTATTAACAACTCTTTAGTTATTATTCAACAAATTTGAAACTCAATCCCCTTACATACCACACATGCTATTACCTTATCGCAGACGATCTATGGGATTGATTCGACTAAAGATCATAGTTTATTTTCTATGAGTTTTAAGTTTTTGGGGTTTTCAAAGCGACATTTGACTTCACAAAATAGTTTAAAAAACATTCATTCTAACGTTTTCCCACTATTCTATTCTAACAGCTTCGTGATAAGAAAAATATTTTAAATAAGAAAAATCCAAGCTTGAAAATCAATAAAAATCATTATGATTAATATTTCAATACAAACTTTGGATGGAACCTCACTTAGGGAAATACAACGTTGAAACTATGGCTCCGATACCATATTGTAACATCCTCGACCACCAATCCACTTGTTGGGAAACACTACCATGTGGAAACATTCTCATACTTATATATATAACATGCATATTAAATCTAATTAACATATTTAATCAAACAATACAGAGTAAGCACATGATTACTGCTAATATACATCATCAAGGAAATTAACAATAACACATATGTGCAACAGAATACATGATAACATATAAGCATCACAGGCATGCAAAACATAATATTAAGCACAAACTGATACTTATCTTTGAAACTATGGTAATTCCACCAACCACGTGCAGACCTTCCATGAACCTCCCAGCCTTAGACCTCACTACTCATCACGCTCAACAGTGGGTCACCCCGAGCTAGGACTAAGCTCCACCCAAGGTAAGGGAATGCTAGA
This sequence comes from Picea engelmannii, assembly GCA_009831015.1. NCBI lineage: Eukaryota > Viridiplantae > Streptophyta > Pinopsida > Pinales > Pinaceae > Picea > Picea engelmannii. The sequence continues at coordinate 147,077 of ML793514.1, forward strand.
CTAGGCTGAGGTTACAGGAAAAACTGCACAGAGCAACCAGAAGGATTCTCCCCAAGAGCCTTCTTACGCCCACTACTAATAGACTCTCATTCCCCACATGCATGTTCCACCCGGGAGTATACACCTTCACAAGCAAAATCCATTGGTGCTTCACCTCCCTCTCTAGGCCTCGACAACAGGCTAGATCAGGAATTCTTAGAGCTTCGTAGCTGGTGTTGATCACACTCTGAGAGAAAACCACTTCCCAACAAGCTCTCTCACCTGGAGAGAGATGCTCATAGGCCTAACAACCTGCCTCTTCTACCATGGGCCTGAAAACCCAGTTCTTCAACTAGTCTTCAACTCATTTCCCACAAGGGTGACAGTCGCAACAATAGATGGGCATAGGTCCTAAAATGGCAACGGCCTAACGCTAGACACAACACGCTCAGGCGATTTCCCCAGTGTCAGGTTCCACAGAAGATACAGAATATTTCACCTGTTTCGGTTCTCAGAATTGCATGAGGGTAAAAACAACATAGGTTCCAAAGTAGGGGCAAACAATTTTCAGATAGAGGATCTGGAAACTGGCAGGACAGATGCAACAACGATGGACCTCCCAGACTCTCACAGTTCAGACATCTCACGACATAATGGAGGACGAACCCCCTCAATGGCTCAATCTTTAGGTTAAATTTCATCTGTCAGGTCTGACACATGTTGCCCATGAGGCTGCACGCTCTCCATCAGACTGTGTTCCCTTTTGCGCACGTTTCCCCTTCCAGGAACTTAGGATAAAAACATGTTTTTTCACATAGATTTTGGAATAATAATAAATTATTATTCCCAAGGACTTAAGCCCCCAAGCTTAGCCCCTAGGCTCAACAATTAGCCTCTCTTTCCAACCTTTCAACCCCTTTTCTCTTACCCACTCTGTGGAAGCTTATTCCCCCATCACTCTTTCTTCGTGGTCAGTCTGCATGCAACGATTTTCATATTTTTATTAATGTTATGCATAATACATATACAAAAACAGGCATCCTAGCCTTAACACTTAGTCTCTCTGGCCTAATAAACACATAAGCCTACCAGCTTATCAATACTCGGCTTAGCAGCCTACAAAACATGATTTACAATTCATAAACATGATTGCAACAAGCTTCGTCCTTGGGGATATTACAACCAGATAAGGATGAGAGAAGGTAATGAGTGGAAAACAACCTTTAAGACAAATGAAGGGTTGTATGAGTGGCTTGTTATGCCATTTGTATTAACAAATTGCCCAAGTACTTTTATGAGGTTGATGAATGAAATACTGAAAGATTTCATTGGCGAGTTTGTAGTTGTATATATGGATGATATACTAGTCTTTAGCAAGACTAAAGAGGATCATTTGAGACATCTGACATTAGTGATGACGAGATTACAGCAGGAGAAGTTGTTGATAAATATAAAGAAGTCCTCTTTTATGAAGAAAGAACTCAATTACTTGGGTTTTTTTATCTGACGCAGACCCCCGCCTCAGTAGGGTCCTGCTGACCTCCCGGTGTTTGGATCTTCCTATTCCCGAGCCGAAATGGCTTCTTGGTTCCTGCGAGAACCCTTCACACATATAACCACAAGTCTCCTTTTATATGCTCTGCCCGTGAGAACATGCACTAGACACAAGCCTCCGCTCCATGTGACCACAGACTTAACCACAAAAATCATGTCCCGTTTCGCGATTTCGGCACTTCCGTCGCGAGGCACCCTAACTCCTATGATTCCTGAAATCCCAAAATAGGCTAACAGTTCCTAGATCCTCCCTTTAATTCTTCATTGATGTGACCCTCAGCTATGACCTAGGGCCTAAATTTCGAGCATGTTGGGATTTCACGTGTCGGGGGTATTTTTTGAGTGGTCCTCTCCCCTTCTCCCGAAATGCAAACCCGCGATGACCGCTATGCCAGACTCACAGTCCTTGTTTCTCGTGATCCGATGCTCCAGATTCTTCCTTCACGAATCAGGATTTCGCGACTCGGGATTCCCGAAAACAACTTCCTCCACACTCTTCCAACTCCCAAAAGGATGATATGTCCACTAAAATCGGTGTTTATCTCTCTGATAATTCCAACCGTCTATTCAGGCTCTCAATAGTTCCTCACCAAATAACTCGGTGTCCTTCCTCCCGAGCTTGATTTCTACGAGGTGAATTCGACCCTTGTCCTTCCTCTGAACTTTCCAAGTCTCTATCCTTCCTGAGCTTGACTATTTTTGCAAACTCTAGGATTCTAAGGAATCCTACACGCACTCCTTGCGCTTCATGATGATCTTTGATTATCTGATATTCTTCAAACTCTACGCACTCCTTGCGACAGAAGTTCTTCAACCACTCATTTGGTTGGAAAAGTCTAAGACTTCTTATCGGCCCACGCACACCTTGCATGACTCTGTGCTATACTTGCACTATTGTTAGCATAAGAACAACTCTATCCCTCCCGAGCTTTCTGAGGTAAAAACTAAGAAATTTGTCAATGCACTCCTTGCGGACCTTCACTGCACTCCTTGCAGAAATTCTTAGGATGAGAAACAATGGAAACTCATACTCTCCCCACGAACTTCATGCATTCAACATGAAATCATACACATAAAGCATTGAAACAAATGCATAACAGATCATATAAGCAAACTATAAACATACCATTTAATAGATGCAAACAGTAACCATAACAACACCATGAAAGTGAATTAAAGCCTTCTTATATTAATTCAAGTGCTTCTATACATGGTTTCCAATAGCAACAACTATCTACTCATACAACTTATACAATCTCGGTTCTTCTCTACTCTCTTATGCTCTTTGCTTTGCAACCTTTTTTTTCAATGAGAATGATACAATCCAATACAATACATACGAGGGAGTCTTCTTGTGTTTTTCCCTCCTACAACTCTAAGCTATCTTATTGAATTAAAGACTACCAACTACTTTACATTCATTACATTAAATGCCTCCAACCGACAGATGAGAGCAAGACTCAAGATCTATATTACAATCCCCAAAACATTTAAGAGTAATTATATCCTTTCAGCTATTACATTAATGTTTCTTCTTTTAGATTCAAAATGTCTTCAAAATGTGTGCTGGTACATATCCAGCTGTCCTCCACTCGCACTTGTTTACAATGCTCCTACATCATACTCCTATGGCTGAAAAAATTCATGGACTCCTGTCCATGAGCTCCTGCACTGTCCATCCATGTTTCTGGATATCTACTTCGCTTTCCCAACTAGCATCTTCAATCTGGTGTCCCTTCCATTTTACCAAATATTCAAGATGTGTCTTCCTCCGGGTCTTCTTGCCAACTCTCTGGTCAATGATCTTTTCCATCTGCAGATTTTCAGCTACAAGCATTTGTTTGACCCATTGAATCTCCTCCTAAATCTTTGCTCCTCTTATTTCATCTTCTCTGTAAGGGTACATATCTGCTACGTTGAATATGGGTGATATGCCCACACCATCTGGGAATTCTATCTCATAAGCATTTGCCTCAAATTTCCGTAAAATCTTACATGGTCCTATCTTTTTCATCTTCAGCCTATTATACATTCCTCTTGGGAATATTTCTTTTCTGAGGTGTGCTAAGACCAAATCTCCCACTTCGAATTGAAGCTCTCTCTTATGTTGATATTCTTTGTGCTTGTATTCCTAGTTGGAACTCTGCAACCGCTCTTTAATCTTACTGTGGAGCTCTTGCATATCTACTGCAAAATCTTCCGCTCCAGCACTCCTGAACTCATTCTGCTCCAAGTCTCTCAACTTGGATACTCCTCTTGGCTGCATTCCATACATTATATGGAATGGGATATGTCATGTGCTCCTATTAGGTGAGTCATTATATGCAAATTGCGCTTGTGGTAGAATCTGATCCCACTGATATGATGTTCAACTACTAAACTCCTCAATAAGTCTCCCAAACTTCGATTTACTACCTCAGTCTGTCCATCTGTCTGAGGGTGATACACTGAGCTAAAATATAAATTTGTCCCTATCTTTTTCCATAGTGTCCTCCAAAAATGACCAACAAATTTGGTATCTCTGTCCGAAACAATACTCTTGGGTAAACCATGAAGTCGAACAACCTCTTTTAAAAGCAAATTTGCAATGTGAGTTGCATCACTGGTTTTCTGACATGGAATTAAATGTGCCATTTTTTAGAATCTGTCAACTACCACGAATACAGAATCACAACCTCTCTGTGTCCTTGGCAGTCCCAACACAAAATCCATGCTTACTGCATCCCACGGCCTCTCTGGTATTGGCAATGGTTGATATAACACTGTATTCTGTCTTTTCCCTTTTGCATGATGGAAGATTCTACATCTGTTGACAAATTTCTTAACATCCATCCTCATCCCTGGCCAATAATACAAACTGTTCAGTTGTGCAAATGTTTATCATGGCCGAAGTGTCCAGCCAATCCCCCACTATGTTTTTTCTTCAAAAGGTTTTCTCTCATAGAACTCTTTGGGATACACAACTGATTTCCTTTGAACAACATTCCATCCTGAATCAATCATTCAATCCATTAGCTTCTATCTCTCATAACAAGATTCTCACATGCTTCATAAGCGTCCCTGAAATCTGAATCATCTCTGTACATTTCCCTAAGGCTATCAAAACCTAAGGTCTTCACTCGAAACTCCTGCAGAATCAAACATTTCCTGCTCAATGCATCAACAACCTTGTTAGCATTTCCAGAAATGTTCTTTATAACAAAAGTAAAGTTCTGCATATATTCAACCCATTTTACATGTTTCTGGTTCAGTTTTTCTTGTGTGGTTATAAATTGTAAGTCATGGTTGTCGCTATACAAAACAAAATGCTTTGGAACCAAGTAGTGCCTCCATTTCTTCAACGCTTGTATGACTACATAAAACTCTTTATCATACATGGAATATTTCATCTTGGTCTTGTTTAGCTTCTCACTGAAGTATGCAACTGGTCTACTGTCTTGACTTAAGACTGCTCCAATCGCAAATCCACTTATGTCACATCTCACTTGAAATGTTTTACTAAAATCTGGCAGAACCAGAACTGGTTGTCCAGTTATCTTCTCTTTTAACAACTTGAATCTTTTCTCCACTTCCTCTGTCCAACAAAAATATTTATGTCTTTTCTTGACTGTGTCCATCATTGGTGCACAAATCCCACTAAAATTTCTGATAAACTTCCTGTAAAAACTGGATAGTCCATGGAAGCTTCTGACTTCAAAGATATTCCTTGGCGATGACCACTCCTTGATTGCTTTTACCTTTTCAGGATCCATCTTCAACTCATTCGAAGAGATCACGAAACCCAAATAAATGAGTTCCATCTTCATGAAAGATGACTTCTTCAGGTTTATCAGCAACTTCTCTTGCTGCAACCTCCTCATCACTAGAGTTAAATGTCTCAAGTGTTCTTCCTCAGTCTTACTGAAGATCATTATATCATCAAGATACATAATTACGAACTTTCCAATGAAATCTTTCAAGACTTCGTTCATAAATCTCATAAAATTACTTGGCGCATTCGCCAAGCCAAACAACATGACAATCCATTCATATAATCCTCCGTTCGTCTTGAATGTTGTCTTCCATTCATTACCCTCCCTCATTCTAATCTGATGATATCCACTTTTCAATTCAAATTTTGAAAAAAATCTTTCTCCACTCAAGAAATCCATCAAGTCATCCATCCTGGGTAGAGGAAATATATACCTGATGTGGATTTTGTTTATATCCCTCGAGTCTGTACACATCCTCCATCCACCATATTTCTTCGGACTTAACAATGTTGGCACAACGCATGGACTCAAGCTTTCTCTAATTAACCCTTTGTCCATCAAATCCTGGACTTGCTTCTTAACTTCTTCATTCTCCTGCGGCGTCAATCTGTACGCTGATTTGTTTGGAAAACTCACTCCCGGTATAAGGTCAATGTGATGGCTTATACTTCTGATGGGCGGCAACGAACAAGGTCAGTCGTCCACCACTATATCAACAAAATTCTCCAACAGTTCCTGAATTTCCTCAGGTATATCATCTACCGAAGTACTGGTTAAGACGACTCTAGGTTTTCTCACCACAACAAATTGCATTTCTTCATCTTTATTGACTTCATCTAGAAGTTCCTTCCCACTCATGAGAAGTATATTATTTCTTGCCTCTTCTTTCACCTTCTTGTCTTCAATTGGCAGCAACATATGTGTCCTACCACTCTTCTCCAAGGTGTAAGTGTTATTTCTCCCATCATGAACAACATTTCTGTCATATTGCCAGGGCCTCCCCAACAAAATATGACATACATCCATGGGAATAACATCACACAATATTTCATCTCTATATCCCCCTATCTTAAATTCAACTAAACATTGTTTAGTGACAGTTACCTGATGTCCTTTTTGCAACCACAAAACTTTGTATGGGCTTGGATGTGAAACTGTCTCCAATTCCAACTTTTCCACCATATTTGTGGATACTATATTATCCGCTTCCACTATCAACTATCACCTTGCATACCCTATCCTTTGTCTTGCAAGCAGTCATAAACAAACTATTTCTCTGGACTAGATTTTCCATTTCCTTCTCTGGCTTCAAGAGAATTTTCCTCATCATTAAGGATCTTCCGCCTTCTGCATCTTCGGACTCAACATTATGCCTTTGTGCTTTTCAAATGTGAGCTTTGCCTCCTCCATCTATTTTTCTATCTAGTCATTCCCAATATTTGTGTCTGATATTTCCACAGAGAAAACACTTTTTTTCACCTCCTCTACCTCTTCCTCTTGCTCGAGGAAAAGTATTCCTATCTCCATATTGTCCTCCTTGTGAGGTTCCTCCCCTTTCTGGGTGATTATGTGGTTTCTTCTCTTCATCCTTGGGCTTTTGTACTCTGTCCTGGGCAACTGCTTTGCCTCTACTCTGACTTCTACCTCTGCCCCTTTGACCTTGCTTTCGGGCCAATTTCACTTCTGCCTTTGAAGCAATCTGATAAGCATATTCAACATTCCTGATTGTCACCATGCTCATCTCATCCTAAATCTCATATCTCAGGCCATTCATGTATCTGGTGACTTTTTCATCATCACTCTCACGATGACCAGCTCTGAAGTTTGAATTGTAAAATTCCTCAGTATATTCCTTCACTGTTATCCCTTTCTGCCTCAAATTATGCATTCTTTGGAACATATTGATTTGGTAATCTATGGGTATGAATTTGTCTTTCATTTTTTCTACCATCATATCCCAGCTTTTGATTCTTTGTTTTCCTTTGCAACGCATGTCATCCTACAGTTCATCCCACCATAGTGTTGCATGCCCTTTCAGTCTAGTGACAACGTGCTTAAATTTCTTATCTTCCTTGACATCCTCATCGTCAAAGTATTTATCCAGAGCTCTAAACCAATATAGCAGCTCCTTAACGTATAAGTTACCTCCATACATTGGGATGTCCATTTTTTCTCTGGAACCTATCCTTGCAACAACTTTAAATAGACATTCCTCTACAACATCTTTGGCTACAACTTCTTCTTCGGCTTCAGCTTCATTCTCACTTTTGGCCTCACTAATATCTAGTATCAGGTGTTCGCCTCTGCACTATCTCCATAACATATAACTGAGCACGAAGTTCTCTCATCTCCCTTTCCACGATAGGATCAGGTAAAATTCTTTCTTGACGTCTTCTTGGAGGCATTGTTTCAATATTTCCATGCAAAATTCAAATCACAACTGTCCTCTGTCTTCCCTCTATGGAAAAAAATAGTTGTATGCTCTGATACCACCTGACACATACCCCCACCTCAGCAGGGACGTGCTGACCTCCCGAGCTGAAATGGATTCTTGGTTCCTGCTAGAACCCTTCACACATATAACCACAGGTCTCCTTTTATATGCTCCACCCGCGTGAACATGCACTAGACGCAAGTCTCTACTCCACGTGACCACCGGTGTGACCACAGACTTAACCCCAAAAAGCACGTCACATTTCGCAATTTCGGGACCTCCATTACAAGGCACCTCGGCTCCTTCGATTCCTGAAATCCCGAAATGGGCTAACGGTTCCTAGATCCTTAATTTAATTATTCACTGATGTGACCCCCGGCTGCGACCTGGGGCCCAAATTTCGAGCACGTCAGGATTTCGCATGTCGGGGGTGTTTTTGGAGTGGTCCTCTCCCCTTCTCCCTAAATGTGAACCCACGATGAATGCTATGCCAGATCGATGGTCCTCATTTCCCATGATCCGACGATCTAGATTCTTCCTTCACGAATCAGGATTTCGCAACTCGCGATTCCTGAAAACATCTTCCTCCACACTCTTCTGACTCCCGAAAGGCCGATATGTCCACAGAAATTGGTGTTTCTCCCTCCGAGAATTCCAACCATCCGTTCAGGCTCTAAATAGTTCCTCGCCAAATAACTCAACGTCCTTTCTCCCGAGCTTGATTTCTACGAGGTGACTTTGACCCTCGTCCTTCCTCTGAACTTTCCAAGTCTCTATCCTTCCTGAGCTTGATTCTTGTTGCAAACTTTAGGATTCTAAGGAATCTTGCACGCGCTCCTTGTGCTTCATGATGATATTTGATTATCTGATAATCTTCCAACTCTGTGCACTCCTTGCGATAGAAGTCCTTCAACCGCTCACTTGGTTGGAAAAGTCTAAGACTTCTTCTCGACCTGTGCACACCTTGCACGGCTCTGTGCTATACTTGCACTACTGTTAGCATAAGAACAACTCTATCCCTTGTGAGCTCTTCTGAGGTAAAAACTCAGAAACTTGTCAATGCACTCCTTGTGGATATTCACTACACTCCTTGCAAGAATTCTCAGGACGAGAAACAATGGAAACTCATACTCTCCCCACGGACTTCATACATTCAACATGAAATCATACACATAAAGCATTGAAACAAATGCATAACAGAGCATATAAGCAAAATGTAAACATACCATTCAATAGATGCAAACAGTAACCATAACAACACCACGAAAGTGAATTAAATCCTTCTTATATTAATTCAAGTGCTTTTGTACATGGTTTCCAATAGCAACATATATCTTCTCATACAACTTTTACAATCTTGGTTCTTCTCTACTCTCCTATTCTCTCTTCTCTACAACCTTTTTTTTTAATGAGAATGATACAATACAATACAATACATACGAGGGAGTCTTCTTGAGTTTTTCCCTCCTACAACTCTAAGCTATCTTATCGAATTAAAGACTACCAACTACTTTACATTCATTACATTAAATTCCTCCAACCGATAGATTATAGAAATTCTCAAGATCTGTATTACAATCCCCAAAACATTTAAGAGAAATTATATCCTTTCAGTTGTTACATTAATGTTTCTTCTTTGAGATTCAAAATGTCTTCAAAATGCGCGTTGGTACATATCCAGTTGTCCTCCACTCGCTCTTTCTTATTATGCTCCTGCATCATGATCTCTTCAAATGAATTGAAGATGGATCCAGAGAAGGTGAAAGCAATCAAAGAATGGCCATCACCAAGGAGTATGTTTGAAGTTAGAAACTTCCATGGATTAGCAAGTTTCTATAGGAAGTTCATCAGAAACTTCAGTGGAATTTGTGCACCAATGATGGATACAGTGAAGAAGAGGCACAAGTCTTTTAAATGGACAGAAGAGGCCGAGATGAGCTTCAATATATTGAAGGAGAAGATAACAGAATGACCAGTTCTGGTCTTTCCAAATTTTGGGAAAACATTTCAAGTGAGATGTGATCCAAGTGGAGTTGCAATTGGAGCAGTCTTGAGCCACGATATTAAACCAGTTGCATATTTCAGTGAGAAGCTGAATGAGACTAACAGAAAGTACTCCACATATGATAAGGAATTTTATGCTATAATTCAAGCCTTGAAGAAATGGAGGCACTACCTTGTTCCAAAGGAAGTTGTCTTGTACAACGATAACCAAGCTTTACAATTCATAACCAGACAGGAAAAATTGAATCATAGGCATGCAAAGTGGATTGAGTTTATGTAGAGTTTTACTTTTGTCATAAAACATATTTCTAGAAATGCTAACAAAGTTGTTGATGCATTGAGCAAGAGATATGTGATTCTGCAGGAGTTTCAGGTGAAGACCTTAGGTTTTGAACACCTTAAGGAAATGTAGAGTGATGATCCAGATTTCAAGGAAGCATATGAAGAATGTATAAATCCTGTGCTAAGAGACAGGAGCCAGTGGAAAGATTATATGATTCAAGAGGGATTTGTCTTCAAGGGCAATCAATTGTGCACACCAAAATTCTCAATGAGGGATAACCTTTTTAAGGATAAGAATAGTGGAGGATTGGCTAGACATTTTAGTCATGATAAAACATTTGCACAATTGAGAAGTTCATACTATTGGCCAAGCATGAGGATCAAAGTGATAAACTTTGTGAGCAGATGTAGAATCTGCTAACATGTAAAAGGAAAAAGACAAAAAACTGATTTGTATCAACCATTGCCAATACCAAAGAGGCTTTGGGATGCAATAAGCATGGATTTTGTGTTGGGACTGCTAAGAACACAAATAGGATGTGATTCCATATTTGTGGTGGTGGATAGATTTTCAAAGATGGAAAACTTTATCCCATGCAAGAAGACTAGTGATGCAACACATGTTGCAAATTTATTTTTCAAGGAAGTTGTTCATCTTCATGGACTACCCAAAAGTATTGTCTCAGACAGAGATACCAAATTCATTGTTCATTTCTAGAGAACACTATGGAAGAAGTTGGGGACAGAATTTTCCTTCAGCTCAACTTATCACCCTCAGATAGATGGACAGACTGAGGTGGTGAACAGAAGTTTGAGGAACTTATTGAGGAGTCTGGTCACTGAGCATCATAATCAGTGGGATTAGATTCTTCCACAAGCATAATTTGCAAACAATGACTCACCAAATAGGAGCACTGGAAAGAGACCATTCCAAATACTGTATGAAATGAATCCAAGAGGAGTAGTTGAGTTGAGAGACTTAGGACAGAGTGAGATCAGAAGCACTGGAGCAAAAGATTTTACTGCAAAAATGTAGAAGCTCCATAGCCAGATTAGATAATAGTTGTAGAACTCTAGCCAAGAGTACAAGCGCAAAGTTGATCAACATCACAAACAGATCCAATTTGAAGTAGGAGATCAGATTCTATCACATCTCAAGAAAGAAAGGTTTCCAAGGGGAACATATAACAATATGAAGATGAAGAAGATAGGACCATGTAAAATCTTAAGGAAGTTTGATGCAAATGCCTATGAGATTGAGCTTCCAGATGAGGTGGGCATATCACCCATATTCAACATATCACACATGTATCCTTACAAGGGATATGAAGCACGAGAAACAAAGGATCAGAAAGAGATTCAGTGGGAGAAGAAAATGCTTGTAGCAGAAAATCCATAGATGGAGAAGATCGTTGATCAGAGGGTTGGAAAGAAGACCAAGAGGAAGACCTATTTTGAATACTTAGTCTAGTGGAAGGGAAACCCAATAGAAGATGTCAGTTGGGAAAATAAAATTGATATCTAGAAGCATGGAAAGTCAGTGCAGGAGCTCATGGACAGGAGTCCATGAATTTTTGGCCAAAGGACTATCATGCAGGAGTATTGTCAGCAAGAACACATGGAGAAACAATTCAACACCTCAACGCGCCTTTGAATCAATTCGAAATCTCAACCACTGGCGTTTCCTGCAAATCTTTTTGAAATGACCGAAAACTGAAGAAGATAAAACACTTGGGAGCGAGTGATCTGGGATTTTCACTCCTTGTATTGAATGTAATGGAAATTAAGTAGCAGTTAGTTTTTTTCGAGGATTTGAGTAGTTGGAGGGAACCCTAAGAAACCTCTGAGATAAATAGATGTTTGGTATGCCTAAATGGGGCTGCTGCAAGTTAGTAGGAAAGTGTTGTGATTTAGTTGTTGTTGATTTTTTAGTTGTTGTTTTATCATAGTTGTAGCCATTTACTTTTGAATGAATATAACAGAGGAAAATTGATCCAACTGCATGGTGTTGCTACTATTTAAGATTCCTTGTTATAGTTGTTTTCATGAATGAATGAGTTACATTATTGAGTATATGAAACTATGAAGTGTTTAGATAAGTTTGAATTGTTCTCTTCGTTGAGTTAATGCAAGGTGTGCATACAGTCCGCAAGGAGTGTGTTGAAAGAGTCGGTTTCGACTCAGAAAGCTCAGAAGAGATAGCATGAAACTCTCTCTTTGCAAGGAGTGCAAAGTGAATGCTGCAAGGTGTGCACAGTCATCTGCAAGAACTTAAGTCTTGCGTGAGAATCTACTGTAAGGAGTGACTGAGTCTGTTTCGACTCATTAGATCAGAAGAGATAGCGTAAAGTTTCCATTTGCAAGGCGTGCAAAGGGACTGTTGCAAGGTGTGCACAGTCGCCCACAAGAATCTAAATCGTGTGCAAGAGTTTGTTACAAAGAGTGAATATACCTGGAATTCGAATAAGTGTCGAAGTCACTCTTTAAGGATTCAAAAGAGAAAAAGGAGAGAAATATCGAGAGAGATAGAGGGAGAAATCTTCAAAGGGAGTGAAGTCCTGAAGGTTTCATGAGTCACCAGCTAAGATCCATCCAGGAGGGAGCGGGATCATTCCATACCATTGGATCTAGGTAAAGCGCATGAGTGTTAAGTATCTATGTGCACACAGGAGCGAGGATTCTCCGAAGAGCCAAAGTATATGTCAGCCATCGATCTGTGCAAGACACGCATTGACAAATCATTGTCTTCGGGTGAGAACACTCCGGGAGAAAGCGAAGACTAATAGTTGAGACTCCCGAAGCCCAAAGAGCCAAAGAAGATATCAGTTGTTGGTCTATGTAGGAAACGCGTCGACAGATCGTTGTCTTCGGGTGAAAGCACTCCAGGAGAAAGCGAGAGTTGAGAGTTGAAACTCCCGAAGCGGGAAGATCCAAAGTGAATCTCAATCATCCGATTCAGGAGGACACATGGCATAAATTCACGCACTTTGAGGGAAAGTGAAAGTTGAAAGTTGAGTTTTCAAAAGTCTGAAGACTCAAAGCAATCATAGCCATCGATATGCAGGAGACACATGTCAATAGATCACGAGTTTCGGATAAAAGTATTTAGGAAAAGTTGAGAGTTGAGATATCTGAAGCTCAAAGTCCCAAAGCAGCTAGGGCCATCGATTTGAGGAGGACAGGTGTCAGCAGATCTTCCATTTCGAAAGATAGCCACTGCAAAGAAATCAGGAGTTGAGAGTTGAAACTCTCGAATCCCAAAAGGCGAAATCAATCATGCCCGTCGATTTGAAAGGGGCATGCGTCAACAGATCGTGGAGGTCTAGGAGGGTGTGATCCAGAGAAAAGAAAGGAAAGGAGGAATATCTGAATCGTTGATCGAGAGCTCCACCCGAGACCTCAAGATCAACGGTCACGCTTGATTGGGGGACCAGAAAGTATTCATATGTTAAAAATCCGAGAACGGGCTGCAATTGAAACCACAGTATCGGCAAATGGACACGTGGTAGTTGGAGGTGAATTGCGGGGAGAAAAGCGGTGTGGTCTCAAACCACTTTTGGCCACTCCACAAACATGTGTTTATGTGAGGTCACAACTCGAGGTCACATACAGGAGAGGGCTAAGGAGAGAGGATCTAGCACCTGAAACTTGAGAGTTCAACAACGTGAAGGAAGAGGTCGCAGGTGCCATAAAACCTATACCAGAGGACTGAAGGGGCATGTGTTAAATCGTAATTGAGACCATTAAGGTATCAGAGAACCAATTCAGCTCAGAATTGAAGATCCTTGACCGAGAGGTCGTGCAGCCCCTTAGGAGAGAAGGGGCTCTGCATCAGCTTGACATAACAAACTATGCATTTTGGAGTATAAGGATGCATACTTATATAATGGCTCTTGGGTTTGAAATTTGGAAATAATTCATGAATGGTTATACAACCCCAACAACTCCACTAACAGATGTGATTGAGAAGAAGTCTAGTGAACATAATGCAAAATCCATGAATGCCATTGTGTGGTCTATCAAAATCCAATTTTGTCAAGGTGATGCATTGTGGATCAAGAAAAGAAATTTGGGACAAACTTCAAAACATCTATGAAGGTGATGACAAGGTGAATAAAGAAAATATCCAAACTCATGGAAGACAATTCAAGAGTTTGAAAATGAAAGATGAAGAAAATGTTGCAGCCTATTTCCTTTGGATGGATGAAATTGTAAACACCCTTAGAGGACTTGGTGAGAAGATTGAAGAACCAATTATTGTGAAAAAGGTGTTGAGATCTCTCCCCTTAATATTTGATGCCAAGGTCTTTGTCATTGAATAAATGAAGGATCTGGAGAAACTAACCATGGATGAGTTGCATGGGATTCTCACTGCATATGAGATGAGGACATAAAAATAAAATCTAGCATGGAAGGAAGTAGCTTTTAAAGCATCAAAGAAGACAAAAGGACAAATCATGTGATTTTTCTAGCCATGAATTAGATATAGAAGAAGCACAATTTGTGAGAAAGCTAAAAAGATGATCTAGCAATTACAAAGGTAAGCTACCCTTCATATGTTTTAATTGTGGTAGAGTATATTGTAGGTAATGTTGCTGCTAAATTTTCATTTGCAAAAAGGGAAGAAAATGATGATGAGGACAATAATGTTAAAGAATAACATAACAATAGAAGCAAACCTCATAAACACAATTGAGGAAAATATACTAAGAAGAAGAAATTTTACTCTAGAGAGAACAGTAGCTTGTCTGAAGAAAGTGATTGATATGTTTTTTATATTGAAAAAGAAGAAGTCGTATTCATAGTCATGGATACAAAGTCTATTGATAAAAAAAAAAGACAATAAGAAAGAAAAATCAGAAAAAGAAGAAAAATACATTGATGGGAAAGTGAATCTTGAAGTAGGACTCGTTAGTGCCTTATAAGAAATAGATAGACTCAGGGGAAAGAATAGAAAGAAGAAATAGAAATTATAGAAATATGAAGAGGAGGATCAAGATCTTGAAGAAACAGAGAAGACATTTATCATCCTGAAGAAAGGATAGAATAAGTGGTGAGAATCCAACTGAAAGAAAAGGAAGAACGTGGTGAGAAGTTAGAGGTTGAAATTGTTTTCTTAAGTAAGGAACTAAAGAAAACAATTGATTATTTGAATAGAAGCTTGAAGTTTGGAAAGAGTATTGAAATAATATACATTATTCTCAATTTCCAATGTTCACCATTCATCAATATAGTTCTTAGCTACAATGAAAAACAAAATACCCCCAAGGGAGATGCAAGCACTAAGGCCACAAAGTCACCAGAAAAGAAAAATGAATAAAATCCTAAAATCTATGGCAATATTCTCAAAGGCTCCATCAACAATAAAAGCAGTAGTAGGAAAGGAAATGATGACCAACAAAAATCTGATTATTTCCACAAGAAAGAGTTTAGAAGAATTATTCCACCAAGAAGACCTTTCACAAACTGGTACCAAAATCTCTTTCCTGGTTATTATTTTTCTTGCAATAATTTTGTCCATAAAGAAAAATATTGTCAATCTTATGCAATAACTGGCCATCCAAGAGTTAAAAACAATGGTTCTTATAAAACCTCAAAGAATGATTATGTAAGCAACAAAACCATAAGTTCTCATGGGTTTGTTGATAGAAACTACAATTCATTTTCTCCCCTACTTGATTACAATATTGAATGCTATAAGTGCAATAACTATGGGCACATAACAAGTGACTGTAGAAGAAGCATAATAAAGAGGGAATAATATGTTCTTTCCAAGCATAGAGAAGAATACACAAAGGTGTGGAAAAGGAAGCAAGAAGAACATAAGAAGGAAGAATGCAGACTTGCACTTTATGCTAAAAATAAAGTGAACCAATGGCACATTGATAATGTATGTTCAAAAACAATGATAGGAGACCAGAGCAAGTTTCTCACCTTGAAGGAAGAAAAAGGAGGCAGTGTTACTTTTGGAGATAATAGTTTTGCAAGGATAGTTGGAAAATGTATTGTTAGTATTGATAATGGAAAGACTAAGACACAAAATTCCTTGTATGTTGAAGCGTTAAAATATAATATTTTAAGTGTCAGTCAAATGTGTCATCAAGGTTACAACTTCACATTTCATTCTAAAGGGTGTAAGATAAGGAAAGTAGCTTCAGGAAGAATAGTGGAAAATGAAAACAGAACCTCAAGCGATGTATACATAATCGATGAAGTCAGAGAAGGAAAATGTTGTATGGAACAGAAGATGGAAGTGATATCCATGTCATATCTTTAGTAAAGAGAAGCAAAATCTCATGGGGAGTGTTAGAGTCCTATAATCATAGGAAACCTGATTCTTCAGCTGTTATTTGGCGTTGCCCCGTGATGAAGACATCTGGCTTGCTGGTCTCTTGGTTATATCCATTTCCCCTCCATCCATTTCACCTGATCCTCCATCACCCTGCTGCATTTTTCATCCACCACTGCGCCACTCTATCCCTTTTCCATTTGTCCCGTTGACCACAGCTCACCCACCACTCTTCGCTGCATGAATACATGAACTTAGGATAATAATCGAATAATATTAAAGGGTTAGTGGCATTTTTTAATGCTTGTTAGCCTAATAAAGTTGTTTTGAGAGGATAATTTATAATAAAATTAGTATAGTTAATTTAATTAAAATATGTTAGATTAATTATTAATTAATTAATTAATTAATTAATAATTAAGTTAGTTGTTACAATAGTGATTAGGTTAGTGTTTATTAATTAACATTAATAAAAACTAAAAAACAAAACATAATAAAATTAAAATAAACAAAAATTAAAATAAACAAAAATTAAAATAAAACAAAGTAATTAAAAACAAATTAAATAAAAAAGAAAACATACAAAATACATAAAACATAAAACAAAAACACGTAACATAACAAATTTAATAAACAAAACAAAAAAAATTAAAATTAAAAAACTAAAATAACACTTATCCTAAGTTTTCCTACCCACCTCCTGTGCATATCGGACCCCCACTTCACGTCCCATCAGCTTGGGGTTTGATATGGGTTGTTTCCCAAAACCACCCATGGAAACTTGGCAGCTCCAAATTCCATCAGACCCCCAACAAAAAAAACCGCTTACCACCTCGGGGATCCGGAATACCACCTATCCACAAAAAAAACCGCTTTTCCCAAATTTCGTCCATTTTTGCCTGTTCAGCATGTTATCTTCCGAAGGCGATTCCGGGAAAAAGGGGACATATTTTTAAAAACCGAGAGAGGTGTTTGTTCAGCACGGGATGAAGAACAAAAGAATCTTCTATATTTTGCAAAGGTGCCACCAGTTGGGAGGATCGAAGTTGTTTTTCAGCCTCAGTTTTCGGATTTTCGGTTTTCCTGTTACAGTCCCGATTTTGCGGGAGTTGTTATGGTGAGTTGGAGGAAAATTTGGCTAACACAAAGGAGTTTTTTGTTCACACCATACTCATATACAATAACCTCCCTCAGTTTTTAAACAGGTGTCATAATTAAAGAGAAACATATGTCTGTTCGGACCCCTTTTTTGCAGAAATTCGGCCCGTCTTTCATGGCAGACAGTTCCAGATTTTTGGGGATTTCTTGCTATTTTTGGCCGAGGTGGTTGAATTCGACCTCGGGAACCTGAGGAGAGTCTTTTTTATATATTTTATGGAATCAAATGTGCAGAGGTTGATCAGTCAGGGACCATTTTTAATCTTGTATCAGAGCTCACAGAGCTTTCTGTATTCTCATCAATTCAATAATACAGTTGCAGTGATTACATGATTCTTGTGTCAAATCTATTGGTGAAGTGCTCCTCCTGTAAATTGCTTTCTCTGTTTCCATATGTTTTCTTTCTTTATTATCTGGCAGAAGTTTATGAGAAGAATTTGTTGAAAGATACACTCTGTTTCTAGCTATGGATAATATTAATGTTTTCTTCTGATATTCAGTGGTAGAATTCTTCATTGCTCTATTGCTAAATTGATCATTTCATTGTCCTCCTCTTTCATGTCATTTAATTTTACCAGATCCAGTAATTTTCCTACCTTGCCCTATAAGGTTGTCTGTATGATTTGTTTTTGATAGAATCTCAGAATGTGACCCCATAGCCCATGGTTTCTCTTCTCTGCCCCTACCCAATTATTAAAAACAAACCCATGCTCTGCATAACTAGTTTAATATCCTACTCCAAACAAAACTAAATTTGACAAAGAGATCCCTCTCTGAGTCTTGGAGGGCTAGATACAAGACTCGAAGTGCTTTTGATGTTGCCTCTGTGACTGCCCCCACAGCCTTGGGAAAAATTATAGAGTGCTAACATAATGGTGACTCCACTAGGGAACTTTCCCTAGTAGTACACTTCAAGCTCCAAATATGATCATTGATGGTGGATAGTGACCAGACACCAGAAGGCTGAGATCATTCACCTGGCGACTCCAACCAGCTCCAGATAGTGTTGACTCAAAGACTCCACTAGAGGAAGAACTTGAAGCATGACCAAGCATCCTAGAAAGACCAGGTACTCAAGCTCAAATTGTATTCATGATATTATTGGTTCCATCTGCAATTACTTTCTCTCTTATCATGATCTTGGTCCAGAGTATATTGTTGAAGTTCAGGATGATCATTTTCAACCTGAAGAACCTCAAAGGATTGAGCCCATTCCCATAGCTCTGGTACCCACTCCTACACCTATAGGAAGCCTTGATAGACATAAGCCTCCTGCTTTATTTCCTATAGTTGTCAAGATCTCTAACACATATGTAAAAAAATCAGAGTTACAGGTTGAAATTCCATATAGTTATAAGACCCTTGCTTTACCCCCTATACCTGTGAAAATCACAGACAGATACAGGCCCCTAGATTTTCCTCTTGTTCTCCATGACTTCCATGCCAATTACACCAATGATTTGCCTAGATTGGATGGAGAAAATGTGAAGATCACTACTGAAAAGAATATCCAAAGTCTTGAAGATTTCCTTGACCTTTATGAGGTTGAATATGACGATGTCTATATCAGGATGTTTGACTTGCCTTTGCAAGGCAAAGTTAAAAATTGGTTTAAAAATCTCCCAGCTGCAAGCATTAACAATTTCCATCAGTTTGTGCAAGTTTTCCTAGATCGGTGGGTAATCATGAGAAATGTCTTTCTCATCCTAGAAGAATATCACCATTTGAAAAGACAGCTAGGGGAAACAGTACAACAGTTTTCAACAAGATTCAATAAGGTATATCATGCAATGCCTGTTGATATAAGGCCACCCCCAGGATCAACTCACTTTCATTACCCAGATGCCTTCGATCCTGAGATGACATTCCAATTAAGAGAGCGGAACACTGCAACCCTTGAAGAGATGAAAAAGATTGCAGTTGATGTGGAAGCTAACTTGTTGAACAAAAAGGAAAAGTTAAAGGCAGAAGAGAAATACAGAATGGAAGAGGAACGAATGACATCCTCAGAAGTGAAACTAGATGTTCTGGCAAACATTGTAAGAGATATGATGCAGAAGATTACCAGGAAAGATGAGCTTGTTGTTCGAAGACCTTATGTTCCATTAGTGCCAGAACGGACAAGGATAAATGTCCCCAAACACTTTGTAGCCCAGCCTCAGTATTCTGAACCACCAAATGATTATTTCATGTATTCAATTCACAATGTAGTCAAAGATGAAGCTCCATCTCAACTTGTTGAAGAGCCACCAGCTGATATGATGTGCATGTTTGATGACATTTCATTCATGGATGATCTACCCAAGTGTGATCAGTACAATGATGATCATGAGGCTGAAATAGATGTGGATTGTTCAAAGCAATCAACATCATGTTGTTGGCAGGAAGAAGATCAGTTGTAGCTCAGACATGACAATCAACCTTTTCACAACAACCATGACAGCGATGAGGAAAATGCAGAAAACTTCAGAGTAAGGGAAAAATATCTCCCCTTATGTTTCTCTTCTTTTCAAATTTTGAGCGAAAATTGTAAGCAATTTGTCAATAGTAGGGAGGGAGAATGTTCTGATC
The DNA here is from genome assembly GCA_009831015.1 of Picea engelmannii. Classification (NCBI taxonomy): domain Eukaryota; kingdom Viridiplantae; phylum Streptophyta; class Pinopsida; order Pinales; family Pinaceae; genus Picea; species Picea engelmannii. Next base: position 167,100 of record ML793514.1, read on the forward strand.
AACTAGGTGAATATGCCATTGTTGATGTGGAGGCTGTTCTAAACCCATAATTGCAGCCCCTTACCTACTTTGATTTTCAAATTCTAGATGGAAGTTTAAAGCCTGAGACGAATTATGAGTTAATCCAAAATAACTCTATACCCTTATGCTTTAATTCATTTCAGTTTTTGAAAAAAGATCTTGAATATATGCTAGAGGATAAACACACAAAAATCAAGAAGTTTCAATGGAACCAATGCAACAGTCATTTCAATTTCTACAGGATCCAATATCTGATGTGTTGGATGACTTGTGTTGTCAAAGTCATTTTCCATCAACCAGCTATGGGATAAAAATTTGTTATGATATTGACATGATCAGGCAGGCAGCTTCATTGTCTTTTTCAGCAGAAGTCACATTACAAAGCCCATCAGAAAATTTGCAGCCATATCAGAAATTTTTTGAGGATCTAGACAACATAAATATAGTACCAGATCATGAGGTTGAATTGGTTGAATTTGAACATCAAGGAATATGTCAGTTCTATCATGATCCTGTAGATATCTATATGGAGGAATTTTTCTTTTCAGAATACCCATTGATTCCCAAACTCTCTGGAATTGTCCACAGACCCAGGGCTTTGTGTTGTAAAGATCAGACTGGAGATCATTTTGTGTTGCCCATGCAAGTTCTGTTTCTGATATTGTTTGAAAACATTGAAAGAGCAGAGTTGTTAGAGCAGTTGCTTGACTGGCTTCACTGGCATTATTGTATCATTTAAAACAACGAAATTGTCAGTAATGTAGGGTAGGTAGAAGTTTTGAATAAGATCAGTCAGTTGAGAATCTTTTCAGTATTGTATGGTTTGCAGTGGAGTTTGTATTTGATAGTATCTAGTTCATTGTTCAGTGAAATCTAAGCCAGTTCGAATATCGTAGCTGCAGTGACTCCATGGCCCAATAAATAAAGCATCGGTCTGCATGTTCAAAGTTGAGTGGTTCTTGACACCTCCTGAAAGAGCTTCCATCCCCAGGTGGAGCCTATGTTAGAGTCCTATAATCATAGGTAACCCGATTCTTCAGCTGTTATTTGGTGTTGCCTCGTGATGAAGAAATCTGGCTTGCTGGTCTCTCGATTATTTCCATTTCCCCTCCATCCATTTCGCCCGATCCTCCATCACCCTGCTACATTTTTCATCCACCGCTACACCACTCTATCCCTTGTCCATTTGTCATGTTGACCACAGCTTGCCCGCCACTTGCCCCTGCATGAATAAATGAACTTAGGACAATAATCGAATAATATTAAAGGGTTAGTGGCATTTTTTAATGCTTAGCTTAATAAAGTTGTTTTGAGAGGATAATTTAAAATAAAATTAGTATAGTTAATTTAATTAAAATATGTTAGATTAATTAATAATTAATTTGGTTGTTACAATAGTGATTAGTTTAGTGTTTATTAATTAACATTAATAAAAACTAAAAAACAAAACATAATAAAATTAAAATAAACAAAAATTAAAACAAAACAAAGTAATTAAAAACAAATTAAATAAAAAAGAAAACATATAGAATACATAAAACAAAAACACGTAACATAACAAATTTAATAAACAAAACAAAAAATTAAAAATTAAAAAACTAAAAGAACACTTATCCTAAGTTTTCCTACCCACCTCTCGTGCATATCAGACCCGCCCCCTCACGTCCCATCAGCACGGGGGGGTCCGATATGGGTTGTTTCCCAAAACCACCCATGGACACTTGACAGCTCCACATTCCAGTGGACCCCCCCCCAAAACCGGTTACCACCTCAGGGGGGTCCAGAATACCACCTATTCCAAAAAAAAAATCGCTTTTCCCAAATTTCGCCCATTTTTGCCTGTTTAACATGGCATCTTCCAAAGGAAATTCCAGAAAAACGAGGACGTATTTTTAAAAACTGAGAGAGGTTTTTGTTCATCATAGGATGAGGAATAAAAACCTCTTCCATATTTTTCAAAGTTGCCACCAGTTGGGAGAATAGAAGCTGTATTTCAGCCTCATTTTTCAGATTTTCGGTTTTCCTGTTACAGTCCAGATTTTGCAGGAGCTGTTACGGTGAGTTGGAGGCGAATTTGGTGAAACCAAAGGAGGTTTTTGTCTGAAAAATACTCATATAAAATAATCTCTCTTATTTTTTTCCCAGGTGTCAGAATTAAATAGAAACAAATGTTTGTTCGAACCCCTTTTTTGCAGAAATTTGGCCCGTCTTTCATGGCGGATAGTTCCAGATTTTTGGGGATTTCTTGCTATTTTTGGCCGAGGTGGTTGACTTCGACCTCGGGAACCTAAGGAGAGTCTTGTTTATATATTGTATGGAATCAAATCTACAGAGGTTGATCAGTCAGGGACCATTTTTAATCTTGTATCAGAGCTCACAGAGATTTTTGTATTCTCATCAATTCAATAATACAGTCGCAACGATTACATGATTCTTCTATCAAATCTATTGGTGAAGTGCTCCTCCTGTAAATTGTTTTTCTGTTTCCATATTTTTTCTTTCCTTGTTATCTAGCAGAAGTTTGTGAGTAGAATTTGTTGAAAGATACACTCTGTTCCTAGATGTGGATAATATTAATGTTTTCTTCTGATATTCAGTGGCAGAATTCTTCATTGCTCTATTGCTAAATTGATCATTTCATTTTCCTCCTCTTTCATGTCATTTAATTTTACCAAATCCAGTAATTTTCCTACCTTTCCCTGTAAGGCTATTTGTAGGATTTATTTTTGATAGAATCTCAGACTATGACCCCATAGCCCATGGTTTCTGTTCTCTACCCCTACCCAATTATTAAAAACAAACCCATGCTCTGCATAACTAGTCTAATATCCTACTCCAAACAAATCTAAATCTGAAAAAGAGATCCCTCTCTGAGTCTTAGAGGGCTAGATATAAGACTCGAAGTGGTTTTGATGTTGCCTCTGTGACTTCCCCCACAGCCTTGGGAAAAATTACAGACTGCTAACATAATGGCGACTCCACTGGGGAACTTTCCCTAGTAGTACACTTCAAGCTCCAGATCTGATCATTGATGGTGGACAGTGACCAGACACCAGAAGGCTGAGATCATTCACCTGGCGACTCCAACCAGCTCTAGACAGTGCTGACTCAAAGACTCCACTAGAGGAAGAACTTGAAGCATAACCAAGCAGCCTAGAAAGACCAGGTACTCAAGCTCAAATTGTATTCATGATATTATTGGTTTCATCTACAATTACTTTCTTTCTTATCATGATCCTGGTCCAGAGTATATTGTTGAAGTTCAGGATGATCATTTTCAACCTGAAGAAACTCAAGGGATTGAGCCCATTCCCATAGCTCTGGTACCCACTCCTACACCTATAGGAAGCCTTGATAGACATAAGCCTTCTGCTTTGTTTCCTACAGTTGTCAAGATCTCTAACACATACGTAAAAAAATCAAAGTTACAGGTTGAAATTCCATATAGTTATAATCCCCTTGCTTTACCTCCTATACCCGTGAAAATCCCAGATAGATATAGGCCCCTAGATTTGCCTATTGTTCTCCATGACTTCCCTGCCAATTACACCATTAATTTGCCTAGATTTGATGGAGAAAATGTGAAGATCACTGCTGAAAAGAATATCCAAAGTCTTGAAGATTTCCTTGACCTTTATGAGGTTGAAGATGATGATGTCTATATCAAGATGTTTGCCTTGTCTTTGCAAGGAAAAGTTAAAAATTGGTTTAAAAATCTCCCAGCTGCAAGCATTAACAATTTCCATCATTTTGTGCAAGTTTTCCTAGATCGGTGGGTGATCATGAGAAATGTCTTTCTCATCCTAGAAGAATATCACCATTTGAAAAGACAGCCAGAGGAAACAATAAAACAATTTTCAACAAGATTCAATAAGGTATATCATGCAATGCCTACTGATATAAGGCCAACCCCAGGATCAACTCACATGCATTACCCAAATGCCTTTGATCCTGAGATGGCATTCCAATTAAGAGAACGGAACATTGCAACCCTTGAAGAGATGCAAAAGATTGCAATTGATGGGGAAGCTAACTTGTTGAACATAAAGGAAAAGTTAACGGCATAAGAGAAAGATAGAATAGAAGAGGAATGAATGACATCTTCAGAAGTGAAACTAGATGTTCTAAAAAACACTGTAAGAGAAATGATGCAGAAGATTAGCAGGAAAGATGAGCTTGTTGTTTGAAGACCTTATGTTCCATTAGTGCCAGAACGGACAAGGATAAATGTCCCCAAACACTTTGCAGCCCAGCCTCAGTATTCTGAACCGCCAAAGGATTATTTCATGTATTCAATTCACAACCTAGTCAAAGATGAAGCTCCATCTCAGCTTGTTGAAGAGCCACCAGTTGATATGATGTGCATGTTTGATGACATTTCATTCATGGATGATTTACCCAAGTGTGATCAGTACGATGATGATCATGAGGCTGAAATAGATGTGGACTGTTCAAAGCAATCATCATCATGTCGTTGGCAGGAAGAAGATCAATTGCAGCTCAGACATGACAATAAGCCTTTGCACAACAACCATGACAGTGGTGAGGAAAATGCAGAAAACTTCATTGTACGAGAAAAATATTTGCCCTCATGTTTCTCTTCTTTTCAAATTTTGAGAGAAAATTGTAAGCAAGTTGTCAATAGTAGGGAGGGAGAATGTTTTGATCAACTAGGTGAATATGCCATTGCTAATGTGGAGGTTGTTCTAAACCCAGAATTGCAGCCCCTTACCTACTTTGATTTTCAAATTCTAGATGGAAGTTTAAAGCCTGAGACGAATTATGAGTTAATCCAAAATAACTCTATACCCTTATGCTTTAATTCATTTCAATTTTTGAAAAAATATCTTGAATATATGCTAAAGGATAAACACACAAAAATCAAGAAGTTTCAATGGAACCAATGCAACAGTCATTTCAATTTCTACAGGATCCAATATCTGATGTGTTGGATGACTTGTGTTGTCAAAGTCTTTTTCCATCAACCAACTATGGGATAAAAATTTGTTATGATATTGACATGATCAGGTAGGCAGCTTCATTGTCTTTTTCAGCAGAAGTCACATTACAAAGCCCATCAGAAAATTTGCAGCCATATCAGAAATTTTTTGAGGATCTAGACAACATAAATATAGTACCAGATCATGAGGTTGAATTGGTTGAATTTGAACATAAAGGAATATGTCAGTTCTATCATGATCCTGTAGATATCTATATGGAGGAGTTTTTCTTTTCAGAATACCCATTGATTCCCAAACTCTCTGGAATTGTCCACAGACCCAGGGCTTTGTGTTGTAAAGATCAGACTGGAGATCATTTTGTGTTGCCCATGCAAGTTCTGTTTCTGATATCGTTTGAAAACATTGAAAGAGCAGAGTTGTTAGAGCAGTTGCTTGATTGGCTTCACTAGCATTATTGTATCATTTAGAACAATGAAATTGTCAGCAGTGTAGGGTAGGTAGAAGTTTTGAATAAGCTCAGTCAGTTGAGCATCTTTTCAGTATTGTATGGTTTGCAGCAGAGTTTGCATTTGATGGTATCTAGTTCACTGTTCGGTCAAATCTTAGCCAGTTCAAATATCGTACCTGCAGTGACTCCATGGCCCAATAAATAAAGCATCGGTCTGCATGTTCAAAGTTCAATGGTTCTTAACACCTCCTGAAAGAGTTGCCATCCCCAGGTGGAGCCTATGTTAGAGTCCTATAATCATAGGTAACCCGATTCTTCAGTTGTTGTTTGTCATTGCCCTGTGAAGAAGACATCTGGCTTGTTGGTCTCTCGGTTATTTCCATTTCCCTCCATCCATTTCGCTCGATCCTCCATCACCCCACTGCATTTTTCATCCACCGTTGCGCCACTCTATCCCTTGTCCATTTGTCCCGTTGACCACAGCTCGCCCGCCACTCGTCCTTGCATGAATAAATGAACTTAGGATAATAATCGAATAATATTAAAGGGTTAGTGGTATTTTTTAATGCTTGTTAGCCTAATAAAGTTGTTTTGAGAGGATAATTTAAAATAAAATTAGTATAGTTAATTTAATTAAAATATGTTAGATTAATCATTAATTAATTAATTAATTAATTAATTAATAATTAAGTTAGTTGTTACAATAGTGATTAGGTTAGTGTTTATTAATTAACATTAATAAAAACTAAAAAACAAAACATAATAAAATTAAAATAAAACAAAGTAATTAAAAACAAATTAAATAAAAAAGAAAACATATAAAATACATAAAACATAAAACAAAAACACGTAACATAACAAATTTAATAAACAAAACAAAAAATTAAAAATTAAAAAACTAAAATAACACTTATCCTAAGTTTTCCTACCCACCTCCCATGCATATCAGACCCCCCCCCCCTCACGTCCCATCAACTCAAGGGGTCCAATATGGGTTGTTTCCCAAAACCACCCATGGACACTTGGCGGCTCCACATGCCAGCGGACCCCCCAAAAAAAAAACCGCTTACCACCTCGGGGGTCCGGAATACCACCTATCCCAAAAAAAAAAACGCTTTTCCCAAATTTCGCCCATTTTTGCTTGTTCAGCATGTCATCTTCTGAAGGTGATTCCAGGAAAATGGGGACGTCTTTTTAAAAACCAAGAGTTTTTTGTTCAGCATGGGATGAAGAACAAAAACCTCTTCCATATTTTGCAAAAGGGCCACCAGTTGGGAGAATCGAAGTTGTCTGTCAGCCTCATTTTTCGGATTTTCGGTTTTCCTGTTACAGACTCGATTTTGCGGGAGATGTTACGGTGAGATGGAGGCGAATTTGGTGAAACCAAAAGAGTTTTTTGTCCACAACATACTCATATACAATAACCTCCCTCAGGTTTTGTCCAGGTTTCAAAATTAAAGAGAAACAAATGTCTGTTCGGACCCCTTTTTTGCAAAAATTCGGCCCGTCTTTCATGGCGGGCAATTCCATATTTTTGAGGATTTCTTGCTATTTTTCGCCGAGGTGATTGAATTCGACCTTGGGAACCTGAGGAGAGTCTTGTTTATATATTTTATGGAATCAAATGTGCAGAGGTTGATTAGTCAGGGACCATTTTTAATCTTGTATCAGAGCTCACAGAACTTTCTGTATTCTCATCAATTCAATAATATAGTCACAATGATTACATGATTCTTTTGTCAAATCTTTTGGTGAAGTGCTCCTCCTGTAAATTGTTTTCTTTGTTTCCATATGTTTTCTTTCCTTGTTATCTGGCAGAAGTTTATGAGCAGAATTTGTTGAAAGATACACTCTGTTTCTAGCTGTGGATAATATTAATGTTTTCTTCTGATATTCAGTGGTAGAATTCTTCATTGCTCTATTGCTAAATTGATCATTTCGTTTTCCTCCTCTTTCATGTCATTTAATTTTACCAGATCCAGTAATTTGCCTACCTTGCCCTGTAAGGTTGTCTGTAGGATTTGTTTATGATAGAATCTCAGACTGTGACCCCATAGCCCATGGTTTCTCTTCTCTTCCCCTACCCAATTCTTAAAAACAAACCCATGCTCTGCATAACTAGTCTAATATCCTACTCCAAACAAATCTAATTTTGACAGAGAGATCCCTCTTTGAGTCTTGGAGGCCTAGATCCAAGACTCAAAGTGGTTTTGATGTTTCCTCTGTGACTACCCCCACAACCTTGGGAAAAATTACAAAGAAATCCTATGACACAAGTGTCATACAGCACCAGATTCCCATAAAAGAAGAACAAAAACCTTTCAAACAAAAACTTAGGAGAATTAATCCCAAGTTGTTTCCCCTGATAGAGAAAGAAATAAAAAATATGTATGATGCCAAGATTATAGTCCCCTTGAGATTTTCAAAATGGGTTTCTAACCTAGTCCCGACCAGGAAGAAAACTAGCGAGATCAGACTCTGTATAGATTTCAAGAATCTGAACAAAGTCTCCCTCAAAGAGAATTACCCTTTACCCAAAATGGACCATATTTTACAAAAGGTGGTCAGATCCAGTAGGATCTCCTTACTGGATGGTTTCTCTGGTTACAACCAAGTTCTAGTCCATCCAGAATATCAAGAGAAGACAACTTTTACCACACCTTGGGGAACCTTCATGTATGTGAAGATGCCTTTTGGTCTGATGAACGTTGGGGCTACTTTCCAAAGAGCAATGGATATTGCTTTTGTGGATGAGACTGAAAAATTTATAATCATTTATCTGGATGATGTAACTGTTTACTCCAAATCCGACGAAGAACATTTGCTCCACCTTAGACGGGTATTTAAAAAGTGCAGGAAATTTGGGAATTCATTGAATCCTAAGAAAATCCTTTTCGGGTTAGAGGAAGGCAAACTGCTCAGACACATAATCTCAAAAGACGGAATTAAAATAGATCCCAGTAGGATAGAAGCTATCTAGAAAGTGGAACACCCTAGGAACATCAAAGAACTGCAATCTTTCATTGGCAAAATAAATTTCCTTAGAAGATTCATACCAAACTTGGCCGAACTTCTCAGGAATATCACCAATATGTTGAAAAAAGACACAAAAATTAAATGGAACGCCGAGTCCAAACAATCATTTGAGCAGGTGAAACATTCTCTCACCCAATCCCCAGTTCTGATTAGCCCAGACTATACCAAATACTTTTATCTTGTCTCCTTCACATCTGAGCACACTATAGTAGTGATACTGTTGCAGAAAAACAGTGAAGGGTACGAGCAACCCATAGCTTTTTTCAGCAAAGCTTTAAGAGACGCAGCATTGAATTATAACATTATGGAGAAACAACTCTTTCCTCTGGTAAAGGATATAAAGGATTTTAGGGTTTATATTCTCCACTCTCACACAATTGCATACGTCCCAAACACAGTGGTTAAGAATATCTTGACCCGGGATAATCTGGATGGCAGAAGGGGAAAATGGATTGTGGTTATTCTGGAATATGACATTCAAATAAAACCTACTAAACTAATCAAAGGACAAGGTTTGGCCAAACTAATGGCTGAGTCCAATTTTCATGCTTTAGATATTAATTTTTTGGCTGCAGTAGACGGACCGGAAGAACGGGCGACTCCAAACGTAAAAGAGGCATTCTTAAACTCCCCTTGGTACGCAGACCTCATTTTTGTACTCCACAATTTAAAGGCTCCTCCAGGTTTGACTAAGACCAAAGCTAGATTTATTAAATTGAAAGCATTGAAATTTTGTATTTTGGAAGGCAATCTTTATTGGAAAGATCCTGGTGGTATCTTGCTTAATTGCTTGTTAAAAGATGAAGCTGATAAAGTTCTTCAAGATTTTCATGCAGGAGACTGTGGTGGGCACTTGAGCTGGAAGACCACAGCTAACAAGATTCTGAGAGCTGGCTTTTACTGGCCTACTCTCTTTGTTGATGTTCATCAGAAGGTTACTTCTTGCCACAAGTTTCATATTTTTGAAGGTAAAAGGAAGCTTCTGCCACTCCCAATGAAACCCATCTCCGTTGAATATCCTTTCCAACAATGGGAGCTAGACTACATTGGTGAAATACATCCTCCCTCTTCAGGCCAACATAAATGGATCCTCACGACCACAAACTACTTCACCAAGTGGATCGAGATTGTACCATGCAGGCAAGCCACTGACTCTGTCATCATCAAGTTTTTAGAAACTAACATTTTGTCTCGTTTTGGATGCCCCAAAAAAATTATAACTCACAATGCAGCGGCTTTCAGATCCAAAAATCTCATAGATTTTTGTAATCAATATCATATTACTTTGGGACACTCGACGTCTTATTATCCACAAGGAAATGGGCTAGATGAGTCTTCTAACAAAAGTCTGGTGAACATTCTCAGAAAGACACTACAGGAAAACAAGAAATCATGGCATAATAAGTTGGTTTTCGCACTCTGGGCGGACAGAATAAGCACCCAAAGAGTGATCGGTATGTCTCCATACCAATTGGTGTATGGCACAGAGGCAGTTTTTCCCTTTTCATTAGGAGTTCCGGTCATGAAACTATTGCAGGAAACACAAGAAGAACCAAATGATGTCCAGGGAAGGATAAATCAAATGATCCACCTAATGCAATCCAGAGAAGAATTTTACAACAGAACTCAAGTGATCTAGGAAAATATTAAAAAGATTTATGACAAGAGAACCAAAGAGGATAACTTTGAATTGGGTGATCTAGTTTTGAGATGGGACTCTAGAAATGAAGATAAAGGTAAACATGGAAAGTTCGATAGCTTGTGGAAGGGTCCTTACACCATTCAAGCCTTCAGAGGAAATAATAATTTTCTACTTGCTAATAGTGATGGATCAGACCTGCCAGGGAGACCTATAAATGGCAGGATGTTGAAGCATTACTTGCCACCTCAGTAGAAAGATCACCATTCCATTCCATTGTACATATCATTTCTTTTACAAGTATTTTAGGTGTAGGTGTTTTTGTTCAAGTGTTTGAAGCCCACGGAGAAGGCCCTAAGACATTGAAAATGTCATCAAAATTTTCAAAATAAAGCAAGTCAGATAACAAAAGAAGCTCTAGAGGAAATGTTTTCAAGACAGCAAGAAACAGGATTCTTGGCATCTCGCAAGGAGGATACCATCCCCAGGTGGAGCCACTGTTATAACCCTATAATTTATAGGATCAACTATTGATTGTAATTTTGTCCCTTTAGTGTTTTTGACTTGCAGATATTGTTGCATTCTAAAAAGAAAAAGGAAAAAAAAAAAAAAAGAGGGCATAAAAGAAAAAGGATAAAGCCCCATGAATTGATAATGACTTGATCTTGAATTTAAGTATCTAGGATTAGTGAATAAGCTTGGCTATACTGTCTAATCTTAGCCAATAATTTAGGTTAGCTAGTGAATAAATTTGATCAAACAGTCTAATCTTGGTCAAATAACCCCAGGCTAGAGTATTTTCTTAGCCCAACAGTTTAAACTTTGCTAAAGGTGCAAAGGAGTAGGTTAGGACATAGGTTAATTAGTTTCTTTTCAATAAAATGTGTAAGATGATAGATGGAAAATGTAGGATTTTGATGGTGGAATGTTTTTTCTAAACCCATAGTGACAAAAGCAAAGGGGGTAGTGCGCAAAACCCATAAAAAGGTCATTAAGCCTAAGTTTGACCTCATTTATTGAAGCGCGCCCCAGAGATTAACGATCGGGCATAGAACTACGACCGAGCTGTTGGCGCCCAGATCTACGGTTCTTATGAGTTTTCAGACCCTCCCGATTGTTCGACCTTTAATGGCGCCGGGGGGGGTCCGAAAAGATGATTAAATTGTGCGCTAAGATCTACGGTCATCCCATCAGCGCATAATCGAACGGTCCACAGGAGATTATGGACCCCACCAACTGTTCTACCTTTAACGATGGGGAGGGGGGGTTCGACATGATGTTTAAAGAGCACGTCTAAAGCTACGACGGATCCAGCTTCGCCCAGATCAACGGCCAACAAGTGATCCCGGACCCCCCCCCCGACCGTTCAACCTTTAACGGTGGGGGGTGGTCCGGAATGAAGCAGAGCCCAGGCGGGTCCATCCCAACGCAACATCACCTCATTGCATCCTAACTCCCCCTCTCCAAAAATTCACCGCTTACCATTTTCTCCAACTCACCATCACCATCCCGAGGTGTCACATCCCACAACCATCCTCTGCAAGTTCCATGTCATGACCTCATCAGCACGTCCCATCCATCTAACCGTTACAGGTCATATCTTTTCGTTCGCCCCTCAATCACCAGTCTACACGTCAACCAGAGACACACGTCAAACGTCTTTCATCTTTCCCTCTCACGCTCTAAAGAACCCGTTAACCATTTATTACTGACCACATACCCATTGTTCACCTGACCTGCCTTTTTCACCCAACAGACACCCGTTCACTAAAACCCAACCCCATTTCAGTCTTTCGCATTGCTCTCATGCTCCATGCCTATCAGAGACTCATTCTCCTTTGCCTCTGCAACATCTTGTCCAGCCTTATCTTTTGCCTACTAACGTGTGCTCAGTGTGCAGGTACCAGAGGAAATCAATGGCACCCAAAAGTAAAAAATCAAATGAAGAGGAAAATCCTTTTCTCCCACCTCCTGTCGATCTCGAACAGATCCCATTAGTAGACAAAGACTATCTAATCTCAAAAACCAGGTCTGAATTCGAATTTGCTGAGCCACAGTCGTGGTTCAGAGACACCTTCATCGATCAGAGTGATGAAATCAGGTTTTAGCAGTCAAATCTTCCCCTGTATCTTTTTCCCCAAGTCTATCACTTTCCTGAATTCACCCTCAAGTGCCAAGCGCACTACCTCCCTGATCAGAGAGCCATAGTATCTTCATCTGGAGAAACCCTTTTCCTTATTTCACCTGACGCCATCGATCAGATGATGCAAGTACCTAGAGCCGAACCCCGTTTTCCCTTCACAATTGAAATTCTGACAAAACTGTATCAAAACCTGACGTTTCCCCAAAGAGCACAAATCTTCGAGTTGTTCCTTCTACAAGATGCCCAATTCCCTAAGAAGAATCCTCCCTATCAGTCATCCATATTTTCTGAAAAGGGAAATCAGATTATCTCAACACTATGTTGTTTGCTAGGTTACCTCTGCTAGATTTCTTCATACCTCACATAACCTCTGGGAATTTACAGAGTGATAACAGGGAGCATCCATTTTCCATTTATTTCAAAAGGGGAGAAGTTGCAGAGAGAGGAAGAATTGCAAACACAATGAGTGTTGTAGATAGGGAGAATATTACAGAATTGACTAAGGATTGCCATCAATGAAAAAGGGGGAGATTGTTGAAAATATTGTTGTCATTGATTTCAAAGATAGGGGGAGACTACGAATGTCCAAGATACAGATTGCAAGATGGAGATTGTTGGAAATATTGTTTTTGGATTTTTTATGCTCAGTCTAGATACCCCATCTTTGAAGGAATTTTTACCCTAGAAACCTATCTCAAATGGGAGAATAGGTTATATTCTTGGAAATATTATTCTAAGACCTTTCCAATGGTATATGGAATTCCCTCTAACTCCTTAGGAATGAGGTGATAAGATTTTTTTTGTCAAACAACCCAATAAAAAAATTCAAGTCGACTCAGTGAGTCTTTACAGATCGGCCCTGAAAGTGAGGATCGAAATACTATAAATATAGGATAGATGTGAAAATTTGAAGAGTATCTAAGCAAGATATCAAGTTTGAGGTTCACACAAGAGATTTGAGGTGCGCTAAAGAAGTTGGGGTCTTTGTTTGATCTAAAGGTGTGAAAGAGAAGACTAAGGGGTTTTCTTGTTCTTAAGGTGTGCTATGAAGAACTGAAGGCTTGTGATGTTGCAACATGCATTCTTTTGAGGTTGTGATGATGCAGTCTGGGATCATATTATGGGAATCATTCTATGAGGCCCACTAGGGAATGGAGGCTAAATGTGACTAGGGTATGAAGCATGCAAGTGAAATCAGAGGTACTATGTGTATGGGTATCTTATGTTGGTGTCTATACAAGTCTTGCTGAGTTGGTGCTTAGCTGGGGAGATTGGTGTCTCCAGTAGGTTGGTGCCTACATAATATCTTGTTGAGTTGGTGCTCAGTTGAGGAGATTGGTGTCTCCACTAGGTTGGTTCCTACCTCTTGATGAGTTGGTGCTCAGTTAAGAGGATTGGTGTTTCTAGAAATTTGACTCTTGAAAATATTGTAACAATAGCTTGGTGCCTACACGAATTTATAAAGATAAGTTTTATGGTTTACTCCCTCTTGGGTTTCCATGTTAAACTATGTGCACTGTGATTTGAGTTTATAAGTAATTATTGTTTCTTAGCTAATGAATGATTGATGAATGGTTAAATAAATTAAAAAGTATCTTATATTGACCCCCCCCCCCTCTCAGTATAAGCATAACTTCAACATATCATATAAACTATTAAGGAGGATGATATCCTGCTACAAATCCAAGGGGAGATGGAATACACGAATGTAGCTCTAGAAATCCATGAAAATGTTAAGCAAGAGGCCCACGGTTGGTTTTTATGTTTTGTGAAATAGTATTTTTGCTAGGCTAGTATGTTAGAGTTTATATCTATAACTTTAATAGTTTTGTGGAAAAGGCTACACGGATGACTTAGTTTGAAGGTGGACTTTCTATAGTTTTGGGAAATTTTGAATCCCAATCATCAAACTTTCTCTAGTTGATATGTCTTATCATGTTGTACAATGTGGCTGCAACTTTATTTTAATACAATCAATATCCATTTCAGTTTAAAAAAATAATAATTGTTATACCAAGAAATATATCAGTGGAAAATCTAACATGTTGCATTGAGCAACGTATTAAGAACCTACCCAATACTCAATAGAGGAGGTGAGGCGAGAATGTGATATAGCATTAAGAAGAGAAAATTAGCCCCTAAAAGGAAATATTAGCAAGGTATAATTGTTTCCTTTAAGTTGAGAAATAATGAAAACATCATAATAGTTAAAGTAGACACGTGTAATGTCACGTTTTTTCCATAATAAAGAATACTATGATAGAAAAGTGATGGAGAACCTTACAATGAGTGGGAGTTATATAAAATTGGATTGTGATCTCAGAAACAAAATTCTAAAAGATGTAATAAGGTAACTAAGGAGTTGTCTCTTGAAAGGAATATCAAAATAAACTAACTCATCATAACATGATCATGCTTGGCATTTATGGCTTTCCTAAAATCCACAAGGATGGTGTTTCATTAAGGACTATCATAACAACTATTGGATCACCAATGTACTACTTAGTAAAATTTCTTGCACAAAATATTAAATACCTTGATGGGAACACAAATTATTTTCGGATTCGGTTTATCTTGTCAATAAATTGAAGAATCTAAAAATAGATAGGGAAGACATTCTTATTAGTTTTGATATGGTTTCACTTTTTATGAGGATACTATTAAGGGAAAGTATAAAGATCATAAGGGATATCACTAATAATGAGATGACGAATCAATTTAAGCATGTCTAAATTCCACCTTCTTTGGTTTTTAGAAGAAATATATGTGAACAGATTGAGGGAATTCCAATGGGGTCTTCACTTTCCCCGATTAATGCCATTTACAAATTTTCTTTTTTACAATGTATGGCATCATAACATAATTAAAATTATATAATTAAATGAAAATCATAACCTTGGTATTTAAAAATGAATGACATATAACATTATTAATCATTTTTTAAATGTTAAAAAAGACAAATTTTAGGTTTTCAAAAAATAATAACATTTAAAAAAATGAGAAAACAAGAAAAAACAATATTTAAAAAAAAATGATACTATATAACTAGAAGATTTAGAATGTCTAAAAACTACCTAAAAAAATGGGGTGTTATAGGTAGAACCATTTTTTGAAACTAGAGTAACAACTATTGCTAAATGTGACATCTAAATGAATAAAAACTTTGGAGAGCTCTCATCAAGATGGTAACTATGTTGAGATATCAAGTTGAAAATTCCATGTAATGTAACGAAGCAATTGAACTCTGAAATTGTATTTGTGAATCTTAATTTAGAAATGTGCACCCCTGTAGTTGATTCTTAGTTAGAAATACCATGTAATGTAACCAACTAATGTTATCCTAAAATTCTATTTTGTGATTCAAAACATGGGAAATAATAATTCCTTAGAAATGTGTACCACTCTTTGGTAGTTTCCTTCTCATTATACTTTTAGACTTGAAAGGATATCATTGTCATATGGATCAACACATGTACCGCTTTGAGTATATGGGATGGGTTGTAATTAGCTAATGTGCAAAAACTATACTTTGGAGTTGAAAGGAATGTGTTTAAACAAAATATTTCTAGAGAATGAATTTTATTGAACATGAAGAATAAAAGGAAAAATTGTAAACATGTAATTTTGATGTTAAAATGTATTTTGTAATTGTTCTCTTTACAAGATTATTTTTTACAAATTCATAAGTGTACTATTGATATATGAAATTGTATTTACAAGATTATTTTTTACAAATTCATAAGTGTACTATTGATATCTGAAATTGTATTTACAATTTTTGTATGATCAATGTTGATGTTGTCAAATTTATTAACTTTTTTAACTAATTGAGTTTACCAAGGTACATGAAGCATCAATTATCTATTTGATAATTTTTAATGTTTACATTTTTCTAATTTATGAAGTGTTACTTTCAAAAAAATACAATTCAATATCAATGCAATTCTACATTGACAAAATGTAATAGTAGTTTGGAGATATCAAAGATTCTATGAAATATAACCAAATAATTTTTCTATTTTTTATTTCAATTCAACATAGAAAATAATGCTACCTTAAACTTTCAAAGATAACAATGTGATGTGATTTAGCATATGTACAAATGTTGATGTATGAGACAATGTTGTAACTAAGTAAGTACACAATGTGTTTGCATATAAACAAACATTTGCAAATGCATAGAAAATAACGATTCAAAGTGGAATAGGAAACATAAAGAGTTAAGAAGATTTTGATATTTATCAATTGGTTCCAAGTACATAAAAGAGAATTAGGTTGAAATTGTTGTTGATAAAATATTACAAGTTAACAAAGCAATATAAAACATTTTTGAAAGCATATTATAAATTTGATTTTTAATTGTTTAAATGTTAAAAAAAAAATTATAAAATCATTTATCTTTAAAATTATTTAAAATCTATTACTTTTAAAAGAGAAACATTTTTAAAATTGTTAAAAATGTACTAATGATGTCTAGATTTATCCATTATTATTTAATGATGTCTAGATTTATCCATTATTATTTTATATGGTAATGTTGGTTGAATTTCTAGCTACTTGTTAGGAATCCAATCTCATTTGTATTGAACTTGCTTGATTCAATTGTGTGATATAAGATATTGCCTCATTTTTTTTTATCGAATTTGTCATACTGTAACAATGTTTGATATCTAGTCACAACCATTATTTAAAGACCTCTTATTCTGATCTTTACCAAACGTGGGCATTGCTTTGAATATGGACAAGCCAAGGAAGGGCTAAAAGGTAGTCCTTTTTGGTGGTGCAGGCTTCACAGCTATTATAAATTGAAAAGGGAAAATCCATCATGTATTATAAATTGAAAAGGGAAAATCCATCATGTTTCATATTGTGTATTGCTATTAACCTTGTAATTGTAATTGAAAATGCTATTATATATATCATTATATTTCTCATCTATTTAAGAAAATAATTTTGTTTTGCTTAAAAGAATGTTAAGAAAATATATGCTTAAGATGGGAATGTTATTTGTTTTGTTTTGCTTAAAAGAATGTTAAGAAAATATATACTTAAGATGGGAATGTTATTTGTCCCATGACAAGGTAAAAGAGAGATTCACATTAACGAGAATATAGGAGATTCAAAATAGTTAAAGTTCTTCAAAATTTGAAAAAATTAGAAGAAGCAGAATGGCTCGAAAGTTCTCCACATTGTGAAGAAAGTCTATATGGCAATGTTGGTCAGTTGCATTTAAACCAAATTCTCCATATGTAGCATCCACTTATCAATATTAATTAACAATTTGTGGCATCCAAAAACTATAGACAAAATTAATAAACAATATGTGTCATCCAAAAACTATAGATAGAATTAATAAACAATGTCTGGCATGCACATACCAATATTAACAAGGGAGATAGTCTCCGTAATGGCTAGTCCCTACATTAAAGAAATCTAAATTAATAATGCCAGAACACGCATCCAACCTTATGAGGTGGAAATCTTATAAGTCTACCAGTCCACCCAAAATTCCAGACAATATGATTGAACGATAAATTGTTCTATGGGAAGTTTAATTTCAAAATTCTAATGACTAAATCAAATCAGAAAATAAAACACATAGATTACACTGCTTCCTAGAAAGTTTATTATAGGAAGTTTATTATAATTAGTATAGTACAGTTTGTTTACAATTAAAATTAAGAAATGAAAAGGAAGTAAAAAAGGTTGTATTTGGTTACACATAAAATAATTAATTAAGTTAACAAACAAAGTTATATAAAGTCGAGAAGATGGAATTCCGACATACTTATTGGGTTAGATATGCCACACTAAAATAAGTAAATTAATTAGGATGACCAACAAAGTTATATGAGATAGAGAAAACGGAATTCGCGCACAAACTTGTATTTTATTTTAATAGATGTTTTGGGACTATATTTGACAGCGAAAACGTCCCGTAAATGCTTCGACCTTAGTTGCCTGTAAATGTCCCGTCCAGTGACGACTGAGGACAATGTGGATTTCAAATTCCATGAAATGTCAGTTTAGAGAAAAATGAAATGACACCTTCCATAATTTGTCAGTTCGAGAAAAAATAAATGACAGCATTTGACTTCCGTTTTTGGACGACAACCAAACCTAACATGCCATCGTTTTTGGCCTGCAACCCAACTTGCCATCAATGGAGCATTTAAATACCCTTTAAAAAAACTGATTAGATTCTTGGACTTCTATCACAATTTACTCCATATTTTGAAACAAGTATAAATCAAATGCAGTAACAATTCCCCGTCGTGCAAAATCCAGGGATCGAATCCCTGTATGCAAGATGCGAAACTTCATGCCCAGACAGTTGCTACTGTCCGGCCGCTCCACGTTGCATCCATTGATTCCCATGTTTAAAGGCGCATGGTAAATTTGGAGAAATGAAGCAATATTCCAGGAATGAATCCATTCTATAGGACGTTGATTGAAGAATTATTTTCACCGGAAAGAGACAATAGGCCTGCTAAGGCTGCATCATCCCGTTAATGCTTCCAAATTGTCCTGTTGTGCTAGGTGCTGCAGGAGCAGTTACAGGTCCAGGTATCTCAAAATTCTATCAAAATTTATACATTGATTTAACCAAATCCAATTATATTCTTGGACTTCGATCACAGTTCACTCCATATTTTGAAACAAGTATAAATCAAATGCAGTAACAATGAATCTATTCTATACGGCGCTGATTGAAGAATTATTTTCACCGGAAAGAGACAATCGGCCTGCTGAGGCTGCATCATCCCGTTAATGCTTCCAAATCGTCCTGTTGTGCTAGGTGCTGCAGGAGCAGTTATAGGTCAAGGTATCTCAAAATTCTATCAAAATTTATATATTGATTTAACCAAATCTAGTAAAACAAAGGATAAGGAGAACTTACATGAATTTTACGAAAAGGGTTTGTCCAATTTAACTTTGTTGTGCCTCCAATATTTCAATCCCTGTGGTGTATATGTATCGGTCATTTATCAATGCATTTTTACTGATTAGAATGTCAATGATTTTGAATTTCAATATTAGTTAGAATGGGTTGTTGTAAATATGAATGACTTGCCCCCATAATGTTAATATATTACCAACTAACTATTGTCTGCGCTTGTCCCTGCTGCTTCCAGTCGGCCAACTTCCTATGCCTTCTTGTCTCTGCTGCTTCCATTCGGCCAACTTCCTATGCCTTTGTATATGTTGTTTTCTCCTTTACCCATCGTGGTGAAATTGCAGGCACTGGATTCTGAACTGGTCCAACTGAATCTGTGCCTGCACCCCGCCGGCTATGAGATGAGCGTCGCCTTCCTTACTCTATACAGTAAGCTTAATTGAACCTAAGATTTATGGGCCCATATGTAAACCAGTTACAGCCTTTACAGCCTTTTCCCCAACAAACTGTTCCAAAACCTTACAAAAAATTACCTTATTCTTCAATTTCAAATAAAAATAAATTCTTCCAATCTAAATATAAATATAGACACTTCAGTGAAAGAAGAGATTAGAGACTAGCCTGCACGTCCATAGGCATCAATGAGAATAATGCTTGTATTCATTTTATTTTATAACCCAAAAATAAATCCTTTTCAATGTCATGACAAACAAACGAGAGTTGAACTGGATAGTCTAATGAGATCTCCAAGGTTGCTGCAGATAGGGAAAAGTCTTCCCCAAAGTCTACTATAATCCACTGGCAAGTTGACGGGTGAAACAAATAGCATATATGTTGCATGGACAAAAAAAAACCAGTCTCGCCACTGTGTGGCACATTCATAATAGGGAATATATGTCAGAAAGGAAGCCACCACTAATATAGATAAGAAAAATAGAAGTATATAGAGATCCCTCATAGCAAGGAGAACTTGTTGGGAGAGGTGTTTGTTTTAATAAGATAGATACTAAAGATCTCATTCAATAGTCGAATATCCCCCTCTACGGTTTCAGAGCATAGATGAATTCATAAAAGAACTTGCCCCGACGAAAGGAAATGGTCGGGAAAGAAGAGGGGATTCCTTGAGATAGACCCTGGTAGACAGCCCGACTTCCTCATACCCCTCTCTGCCTCTGCTGCCAGAGCTAGCCACTTCCCGAGCTCCTCCAGTTTCGGGACTCCTTCCCCACGTTCCAAATAGATTTCCCGCTTTGGCTAGTGAAACTATCGCTTTCGCTCGACCCCTTTAATTGATTTATAAATTCAAAATTGATAGGGTTGCTGCTTGGGTCGATTCTTCTATTGCTGTTGGAGGGCCTCGCCACTCCTTCTGGGTTTTTTATAAGGTTTTCCCGAGAACAAGAGGAGTTTTAGAAACAACGCCGAAGAAGGGGATTTGAGGAGGCTAGAGTATAAGGTTATTATGTACGAAATAGATGTACGAGCGAGAAGAACAGCCAAACACAGACAAAATATATTTCCACCAGAATCCCGGGAGCCCTTCAGTTATGTCAACGACGGAACGTAAATATTCTCCATTAACGTCATGACCTTTTTACTTTGAATTAAACATATGAAGTGCTGGTTGTTCCCACAGATCTTTCTCGGCATAGAAGTTGGGGTTGCTGAGCATAGCCCTTCCAATTCTTGCAGACGGCTCTGACGTTCTTGTATGATTCATACGACACTCTGACTAAGCATTGCAGGACCAGTTCATCGGGAAGATGTGAAATACCCTTCATTGGAACACAGAGGACTTGAAACTTCGAACATAGCTATTTCCTAATACAGTTTTATCAATGTATTTTTACTGATTAATCAATGCATTTTTACTGATTAGAATGTCAATTGTTCTGAATTTCAATATTAGTTAGAATGCATTGCTGAAAACATGAAAGACTTGCCCCCATAATGTTAATATCTTACCAACTGTTGTTTGCGCTTGTCCCTGTTGCTTCCACTCGACCAACTTCCTATGCCTTTGTATTTGTATCTGTTGTTTTCTCCTTTACCCGTCGTGGTGAAATTGCAGGCATTGGATTCTGAACAGGTCCAACTGAATCTGCGCCTGCACCCCACCGGCTATGAGATGAGTTCCTCTTTAAACCAGGACCAGCAGTGCGTCGATGCTGCAAGAGCAGTCACAGGTCCAGGACGACCCCGGAATGGATATGGAGATGATGCTTCAAGAACAATTACAGGTCTAGGACGACCCCAGAATGGATATGGAGATGAAAGCCCAGAATAAGCAGTTACAGGTCCAGGATGACCCCGGAATGGATATGGAGATGAAAGCCCGGAACGAGAAGGCTTCGACCCCGGAATGGATATGGAGATGAAAGCCCGGAACGAGAAAGCTTCAGTGGAGATAACCTAAACTAGGTGTAGTTTAATCCCATAATGTAATGACAAGGATTTGGAGGTGGCAAGGCTGTGAGGCGGTGGCCTAGACTGCACAAACCTCGGCTGCAGCAATGTTCTGCCAAAACCTCGACTGCACCATTTTGTCAGTGTGCAGTGTCAGAGTGTGCCAAAATGGCCACTCAGAAAAATATGTTATTTTTAATTCATTTTTAAAATTTGATAATTCACAAAAACAAATAACACATACGTAATAAAGTCACATCAAAGAGCTCTAAACCAATTAGAAAATATAAATTTTAAAAGTCACATCAAAGAGCTCTGAACCAATTAAAAATATGATTTTTAAAATTTAATAGATATAAAAATAAATTTATTTTAAAAATAAATCGTATTAAAATCAAATATAAAAATACATTAATATATCATTTGTTTTTTAGATGCAAAAAGCACTAACTAATATACAAAATCGACCAAGTAATAGGCGGTCAATCATCTTGACCGCCAAGTGAATGCTAAAGTCCCTCGCCGAAGGCAGGGACTAATAAGGCAACAAATGTGAGTGATACCGTGCTAGAAACAAAAATACAGGAAGAGATGCAACATTTTGAATTAATATAACATACATGAGAACATCTGGATTCTGCAACTCCGTCTGAAGTTCGGATAAAACTCATTATAGGCAGTGATTTTCCTTCCGAAATACCACCCATTGTTTAATCTATGGCCATACAAGTAGTTTGTAGTTAAGGTAATACGGAGTATTAACGGATTTGAACATAGAAGTGTAATTTCGTATCCGCGAACAAACAACAGTATGTGGGTCAGATCGTTCTTGAGGGTATGAAATGGAAATATTAATTAATGGCGGCCCATTGGAATGCGGAGCATGATGAATGTGAGACTATCATTGCATTCTTAAACATTCATGATTATTCTTTCGATCAAGACATTTTCCATTGACGTTTTTTTTAAATTGGGTTTTCCATGTACAAATTTCTTCATTTTTTGGTGGTGGTATGTGATATATTTTTTGTATGGTTAGTCCCATATGGGTTAAAAGTGGGGCGTCATCTCATCTTGTTTGGGGTCGGGGGTTGATAGGTTCTTTCGGAAAAAAAATGAGCGATTTTGACATATGGTTTTTCACTTTATGGTTTTCTAATTTTAGTTAAAGAATTAAGGTCGTAATCTAATCTTCGTGAATGGATTAAAGTTTTGGATACCGTGGAATCATATATATAGTGTATTTGTAAATGGTGAAGTTAATACAATGAGAGCTAGAGGTGCGATTCTATACAATTGTTGGTTTTCCTGGTTAAGAGTTTCTAGGGTAAATTCCGCTATGTGTGAATGCTATTGTTTTCTTTCTATTTTATAAAGAATCGGTGTGCATTGCTATATCGTAAAGGTTTAAAACCTACATTGGGTCCCCCCATCCCAGAAACTTGGTAGAACATTGTATTAGCATGGCCATTTTAACTCACCAATAAAACATCAAAAAAATTGCTACAACTCTCATCTAGATCTATATGCTCAATTTTTGTTTTGTTGACTAGGGAAATCAACGATCATTTGGGCATGTACTCGCTTGACATGTGGTCGTGTTATCTGAATGCTACCACTATAACCCCAGGCATGCCAACGTGACCCCTCACGCGACACATAAGACTAGTCAAGGGTTTCAAACCAATGACTTCACATAACAGAATGTCGTAACAATACACTCCATCACTCCCTGTTCTACACCCCGGAGTCAAAAAAATAACTTCAAACAATTATTTAATTATCTTTCTACCAATTAATCTACTCCTTATTATAATTTTTGTCCTAAAAATATTTCAATAATTGCTTAATTATTTTCTTGCACTACATTATATTCTTTCATTTTCAATTGTGATTTTTTTTTTAAATAATGCAAACTATGTAACCTAGTTTTTAACAATAAAAACATATCAAAAATATATATTTTTTTTCATTATCTTTTTACTTTTCTCAACAAAAACTATTATTCTTTATAATATTGTCCAATCTTCTTTATTCATGTCTCCCAGTGGTTTAGAACCACATTTATGGCTCCTAGTTGCTTGACCTTGATCTTGTTAGTGTGATGAATATAGTGTCCTTACCCATTTAAAAAGTTAAGAATTTTCTCTAAATAATAAACTCTTTGTCGCATATATTTTGATATTTTTCAAAAGATTTCAAACTTGCTTGGAGGTGATAATAGATGGAACAAGTTAGAGTAAAACTTTCAAGTTCAAGCACATAAATGAATGTTAGTCCCTAATCTTTCATTTCAAACTTTAGAGCTCTTTCTAAAATTTCTCAACTATCTTAAAATAATTTTTAAAATAGATATTATATTAATATTAAAAAACAAGCTTTGGCATCTTAAATGCAAGAGTGAAAGTTGGAAGAAGTTGGAAGCTTGTTCTACAACCACTAAAGATAAATCCCACATAGCCATAGGGAAAAGGCCCACCCCAAAAGGAATGCCAAGATACTCTAGTCGAGCATAAGTCCACACACAGGGAATCCAAGCAGGTTAGTTGTCCAATCCAACTAACCAAAAGTTGGTTTGCAAAGAAGTTGACGATTGTAGGGTGCATCCTTCAAGTTTTCACATTTAATGACTTTTATTGGGTTCCCAACAAGGCTCAATGTCAAACCTTAGAGTAGAGGTTGAGGTCATATATGTGGTCTAGACATGGCATGGAGTAGGACCTCTTGATGATTTCAGGGGAAGTGTGTATCATGCCCAAGAATGAGGGGAGGTTAGGGTTGATTGATATGCCTACCTAGGGGAGCATCCTTGCTACTAAATGGTGGTGTGTTGTCTAAAGGGTACCTCTCATTGACAAGTTTTGTTGCAACACATATTAGCAGCACATATTGGTGATAGCTCAGTGTGTGGGTAAGGTTCATGGGGACTATGGTTTGTGTCATATTATTTCTTCACTACCCCAGTTCCAAAACTCAAGCTCATTCATTTAGTTTTAGGAGCATTTGGGAAGCCTAGATAGTAGTAGGTTTGGTCAAATGGAATATTGCTCACAATAAAATCGTTTGGGATATAGCAAGGTGGCTTATTTGGCATCGGAGGTTGTAGATTACTTATATTGCAAAGCACGTTTGAGTAAGATGGGCATATTCTTCTAGTGATATAGTGGTGTGTTCTTCGAAGGATTGGTTCACTTTGGCTCATCTACATGGCTTGCTTCCTTATGACCATCTCACTATCACTGAGCTTGTTGGACTCATCCTGTAGGAAATTGAATCTTTATATCTATATTTCATTTTTGTATTTGTAATTTTTTGAATACATATATAACATGTCTTCCATGTCCTATTTTTGGGGTTGACATGTCCCCTGTTGAGACTGATTGACCGAACCAAGCCATCTCACCCACTAATGCTTCTATAGCTAGTTGTTGGCTGACGTCCCATGTTGGACACTCATATTTCCATGTCCTCATCCCCTGTGCTCATGAAATTTGACTTAGATCAACAGAGATGGAAAGAATTTGGATGACTTCACAAATTTCTAGCTCTTAATTAATAAATTACAAAAATGAATTTAGGTTCAAAATAGTCTTGGATCATTTTAGGCTTATCATCTTTGCAAAAAATAAAATGTATGAAAAATGGTTTTAGTGTTTCCAACAAGGGCATTACACATTATCTACAATCAACTTGCCAAATTTAGTTATTGTGTTCTGGAATCCAAGCAATCTCTAAATGATGAACGCATAAAGTATATGCACAAGAAACAATTAAAAAAAGGTTATTGCAGTTGCTGCACAAATCCACACAACGAAACATAGGATCATGTCTATCTAGCATTGATTCAAGTATTTAAGATGGTCAACTCATAATAATTGTTTATCTTATGTCAAACCTGCATCAACTTTAATACAATTTTATCCTGGTTGTGATTTGACTATAACATATAGGACATGTAGCGATGTTTTGTCCAGTCATAACAGGTTTGTCATAAAAAACCAGTTAGAAAAATTGTAAGAAAATAATATACATTTAAAAAAAACTCCATTGAAGTGAAAAACAATGAATATTCATCAATTTTACCCGATGACCACATCCAAAAACAAGATTTTTAGCATTCATCAGGAAAAATGGACACATCCGCAAAAGTACAGACAATTTTAGGAATTTAAGAAGAAAGGTGGAAGTACTCTAAATTCATATAAAAATTATTGTAAGGCATTTAGCTATGAATCCAAAAAAATTACAATTAATGTTGTAAAGTACCAGATCTAATATATCAAATTGAAATCAGGAATATTGCAAGAAAATACCATATAACAACACAAATATAGAGAACCACAACTAGATAATAATACCTTTATTGATAGGAAGTTGAGTTCACTTGCCTCTTCGAGGGGGAAACCTCTAGCAGAGTAGTGCTCTTTTACAATAATTCTCTAGACACCTTTATCATACCTCCTACTCTTATTTATACTAGTTCTACCTTCTAAAGAACATTCTAGGGGAAAATCCTTCTAGAAGCAGAAGATTCTATTATGTCTTCTTACACTGACTTGTTCACAATTATTTAACAGGCCTTATTAACTAACTTCGGCCTTTATTACATGGAAAATATATATTACTCTAACTAATAACTAACTAAGAGGGGTTAGCATTGGATTCTAACATGCCCTCCTCCTCCAAAAGAAGCCTTGTCCTCAAGGCTGAAGAGGTGGGAACTGCTACAATATGGCCCGGGTTCCCAAGTTGCATCTTCTAAATATGTGTCCTTCCACTTGATCAGTACTTCTTTGATAGTGTGACTACGCAAGTGACGCTCACGTACACTGAGGACAACTTCTGGTTGCATCCAAATGGAGCCTTCATCTAATTCTGGCAAGATGGTTTGAACCTTGCAATTGTGACCCACCACTTTCTTCAAACATGTAACATGGAATACTAGATGTATTTTGAAAGCACATGGAAGGGCCAATTTGTAGGCAATTGGACCAATACATTTGATAATCTGATAGGGGCTATAAAATTTAGGTGCCAACTTGTGATGGCCCTAGGTTTTGAAGAAGGTTTGCTTGTAAAGTTGAGTTTGAGAAACACCTGATCACCTTCTTTGAAGACCCGTTCTGAATGTTGTTGGTCATCCTGTTGCTTCATACGATTTTGGGCCATGTGGAGGTTATCCTTCGAATCCTGGAGGATAGCTTCATGACCTTTCAACAACTTATTAAGAGCCTGGACCTTGGATGTGTCTGGAAGATATGAAGTTACAAAAGCTGGTTGTTGGCCATACATTGTTTCATATGGTGTCATTTTGGTTGTTGTATGATAGGAAGTGTTACACCACCGTTCTTCCAAAGGGTAACCATTGCACCCATTGATGTTGTTTGTCTGAGGAAAAATGACGCAAGCAGGTTTCCAAACATTTATTGACCACTTCTATGTTGTCATCCGTCTGTGGGTGGTATGTTGTGCTCATGTTCAATTGTGTGCCCTATAATTTAAAAAATTCTTGCCAAAATGTGTTGGTGAAGGTTGGGTCACAATTGGACACAATGGATGTGGGCATGCCATGCAGTTTGAAAATATGATCAATGAAAACTTGCGCTACCATATTAGGCATAAAAGGGTGTGGTAAGGCACAAAAATGTGCATACTTTGAAAGGTGATCGACCACGACCATGATGACAGACTTGTTTCTCACTCTGGTAAGGCCCACTATAAAGTCCATGGAGATGTCAGTCCATATTGAAGATGGAATGGGTAATGGATGGAGATCTCCTCGGTTCTTGATAGTTTCACCTTTATTGCATTGGAAAATATCACATTCTGTGACAAAAGTAAGGATTTCCTTCTTCATGCCTTCCCAGAAAAAAGAACGGCGAGCACGAGCATATGTCTTTTGGAATCCTGAGAGGAATGCAATTCATTTAATATGTGGGGCTTAAGTGCAAACGTTTGGGTTCTCCTAAAGGTGTTGAATTACCTATGATATAGTTGGGTGGGTGAGCCACTTCTATCAAACTTTCTCAATCCAATTAGGAACTAGTAAGGATAAGGCAAAGAGGGAACCTTCATCCTCATATTTGCATGACAAGGCATTAGCCACTACATTGTCTTTCCCTTTTTTATATATGATCTCATAATCATAGCCCAACATTTTGGTCAACCATTTGTTTTTTTCTGGGGAGGATAACCTCTGTTCTAGGAAATACTTCAGACTATGGTGATCGGTTTTGATCTGAAAATGACGACTCAATAGATATGGTCACCAAGTGTGCAAAGGATGGAGAATGGTTGTCATTTACTTTTTATATGTAGATTTTCCCATATTGCGACCACTTAAGGCCTGGCTGGTGAAAGAAATAGGTCTACCTTCTTGTGTTATGACTACGCCAATACCAATGCATGAAGCATCAAATTCCACAAAAAACGTTTTGTTGAAGTCAAGGGCGACTAAGATGGGGGTAGTGCACATGGCCTGCGTTGAATCTGACAAATCGTGTTCTTCTTTCGGTGTCCAATGGAATGCATTCTTCTTAAGAAGGTCTGCCATTGGCTTGACAATTTTTCCATAATGGTGGACAAACTTCCTATAGTATGTCGTGAGCCCCAGGAAACCCCTAAGGAATTTCAATGTCATGGATCTCGACCAATCCTACATAGCTTGAATATTTTTAGGATCCTCTTACACCCTCACAACCCACAATGTGTCCCAAGTATTCTACCTTGTTTGCCCCAAAAGAACACTTGGCCCTTTTGACAAACAATTGATTGTCCTGTAACAATTGGAGTACTTTGTCCACATGGTGGAGATGGGCCTCCCAAGTGCGGTTGTAAATGAGGATGTCATCAAAGAAGACCGGAACAAACTTCTGGAGGTAAGGCTTCAAGAGTGTATTCATGAGACTTTGGAAGGTAGACGGGGCATTGCAAAGTCCAAAAGGCGTTACCAAGAATTCACAATGGCCTTCATGAGTCTGAAAAGCAGCCTTCGAAATATCTTCTTCATTCATCCTTATCTGGTGATAGCTGGAGCGAAGATCTAATTTGGTGAAGAAACATCTCCCTGGAAACTTATCCTTAATGGTTAATTTATTAAGGATGAAAAAATTTGGACACATGCGCCACGAACCCTTTTTTTTCAAGACCATCAGAAGAGGGGATGAATACAGGATGGTACTTGGGAGAATGACCCCTACCTCCAACAATTCTTGTACTATTTTTTATATTTCATTTTTATGAGAAAATGGATACATGTATGGGTGTACATTGGGGGGCTAATTGCCTAGTAGGAGAGGGATGTTGTGATCATGTTCACCTCGGGAGGGGGGTAATTATGTTGGCATCTCAAAGATCCTATGGTGCTTTTCCAAGACCAGTTGCAAATAAAGCTAGACTACAGGAGATGATGGATCATTGACTTGGATAGCATTAAGTTGAGCAATCACACCATGGTGGCCCTTCTTCAGGAGTTTCTCCATCTTGTAAGAACTGATAATTTCTGGAGAGCCATCTTGTATCCCTTGGAGGGTATAGGTGTGAGCCTCTTAAGTAAATCTCATATATAACTCTTGATAATCCATGGTAATCGGTTCCAGAGTGTGAATCCATTCAACCCCCAAGTAATTATCACAACTGCCCATGGCTATGGAAAACATGTGAGTCTTCAGGTGATAATCTCCCATTTGTAGTTTGACATTCTCAATCAGCCCCCGCATTTCATTGTACCACCATTAGCTATAAGGATTTGAACATTAAAAACTGGGCGAACAAAGCAGTTGGCATCCTCAACGACCCTGCGATGAATAAAATTATGGGTGTTACCACTCTCAATCAACACCACAACCGGTCGATGTTTGATGTAGCCCTTGATTTTTAATGTTTGTAGAGAAGAAATACCTGCGAGGGCATGGACAGAGATGACAGGTTCCTCCAGTTTCGTTGGTGATGTGACATGATCTGTGATGGGGAAATTTGGTTGTGTGTCTTCTGATTCGGTGGCATCACTTGTCAGGATGTCCTCTACAAAGATGGCTTCTGACCCATCAACTTGGAAGAACTTTTGTTAACGACATTTATGGCTCAATGAATACTTTTCATCACAGTAATAAAAAAGGCCTTGCTTCCTTCCTTCATCCATTTCTGATGGAGATACCTTTTGGACTTTCAAATTTTGGGTAGGAGTAGGGGAGGCCCCTAGACAAGGGCAGTTAAGAACTGCATAATGAAGGGGTGTGACATGAAGAATGGTCTCAGCCTCCAATTCTAATTTGCATGGCTATAACCAGGTAACAGGATGGTGCATGCAAACATGAGCCCGAATGGCATCTTTTAATCCATTGATGAATCATTCAAGATAGAAATCATCAGATAAGCCCTCAGTTCTAATATCCATCTATTCAAATGCGGTGATGAAATATGTTACTAACCCTATTTGTTTCATCTTGGTGAGTCGGCCCAAAAAATGAGATTCCCTATCAAAACGAACACAGACTAATTTGGTGAACATGGTCCAAGTTGGGTGTCCTGGATAACATTTCTTATGCCATTTCCACCATTGCCATCATTTGATCCAGGTACAGAACCCCCACATGAAGATTGGTCTCATCATCCCAAATATCATGAAGAGAGAAGTAGTGTTCCATTTGAAAGACCCACCCAGCCGGGTTTGGTCCATCAAATTTATGCATCTCAACTTTGGGTACCTTATTCCAGTGATTGGGGGAACCCCAAGGGGAGTGGGAAAGAGGGGTATGCTCATAGTGGGAAGAGTGAGAAGCCTCTGGTTGGTATTCAGGGTGCTTTCCCTTGATGTGCGACAAAATGGCATGGATGTCCTAGGAGAGGGTTGTCATGTTTTGATCGAGGGAGTCCATGCATTGTGACAGGGTCTAGTCTATGGAGTTGATGCGCTTGGTCAGGTCGTTGACCCTAGTGTCTATCTCTTCGAGGGTTTGAGAGCAGGTGATAGGGGCCTTTGTGAAATCTTATGGAGATTGATACCTCCACGAGCAGCACATGATAAGGATTTTGGTGGGATAGGTGGCAAATGAGGGTGGTTGGAAGGGTATAGTGGGTCCACGGAAAAAAGAGGCTAAAAAATGATAGGTATTGTTGCAATTAGGACAAAAGGAGGAATCTAATGGTAAAGGTCCCAAATAAGGTGGTTGAGACTATTGGAGTTACTTCACACACACCTAGGATTTCTTTTTCCTAAGGTTTTTTTATTTGTTCATTAGTCATACTTAGTCATTATCTAGTCTCCTATATTTTAGGAGAGAATATTCCACCTGGAGAATATTCTCTTTCAGTTCACACTTCAGTTTGACTAGTTGAGTTGAGTTTAGATGTTGCATTGGGATCATCACCATTCTAATTCGACCTTACCTTGGTATCATCACCAAAGTGGCGCATTAGCCTTGATTCCTTGAGTTAACTCCTCACTACTTTATGTTCAGTCAGTTAACTGAAGACTAGTTGACTAGTTAACTCAACTAGGTGGCAGTTCACTCCCATAACTGCCTCAGAGACTAGAATAGGTGGCAGTTCACTCCCGTAACCGCCTGAGAGACTAGAATAGGTGGAAGTTCACTCCCATAACGACTGGTGTGTGTCCAGATCACTCTATACCACCACTATGGAGACTTGGTTCACCTCAATTCGAACTCATTGAGTTATACAAAGTATATCATGTGTAAATTATTCATTATTCATAACGGTTAATGAGAATTCTTTCTCTTCTTCTTCTTCCTTCTCCTATTCTCTCTGCAAATGTGTGTATTATTGTTTATCTAGATCTATTCTATGCAGGTTCAACACATTTACATGGTATCAGAGCTGATGGAATGCTAAGCAAAAGCTACACCAAAAAAAAATTTGCAGGTACAAAAGATTGAAGACAGCGGAAAGATGGAATTCCAAAAAGAATTCATTCTTACACCTTACAACTATTTTGCATGGAAGGATAAAATAGCCATACATCTCCGATCTAGAGGGTTGTATAGGTTAACCATGAATACAGATACAGAACCGACATCGGCCATAGAAAAATCCAAGTACTTGAATCGTATGGATGAGGCACTCAGAACAATTTGCAGTCTTATTTCTCCCGATCTCCTTTTCCATATATCTTCTTGTAAGACTCCCAATGAAGCCTGGACCATCTTGGAAGGGCTCTTTGGAAAACAAGATGAGATGAGGGGACACATGCTGGAGGTGGAGCTGCTCACATTGGATCCAAAAAGCTTCGAGAATATCCAAGATTTCTTTACAAAATTCAAGGATTTACTGTCGCAACTCAAATATTGCAGAGTTGATAAATCGAAGGAGGAGAAGCAAATGGTTCTCACTATTCTCTCCAAGCTTCGTCTTGAATTATTAGTATTCGTATCTACATTCCATACTGTCAGATTTTCCTCTGGAGCCACCTGGAAGATGCCTTCTCTTGAGGACTTTATCGAATCCCTAACACAAGAGCAAACCAAGCTCATCAACATGGGTGCAATCAAAGGCCCAAGGGCTCACGCACTCATTGTGCATGATGGCAGCCACAAATATCAGAAATCTAAAGATAAAGACAAGCAAAAATCTCATGCACATACGAAGAAGGAAGGGTACACAAAACCCTTCACTGATGCCTCTGGATCCAAAGGAGAAAAGGGAAGAAAAGGAGAGAAATGCACATACTGTCACAAAGGATTCCATTCGGAATCCGCATGCATGCAAAAAAAAATAGATATGATGTCTCAGATACTTCAGAAAAACAGCCTTGGAGATCCCATCCCCGAGGGTGCAAATAAGAAGAAGCCAGAAGATCCGAATTTCAAGAAAGGCAATTCTAGCCATGCCTTGATTACAATCAACTCCTCTCCCGATGCTTGGATCATAGATTCAAAAGCATCACATCACATGGCTGACACATAAGCAATCTATTCTTCTTTGGATGCATGCAAAGGTCCTCCTATTCTGATGGGAGACAACTCTTCTGTAGAAGTCACTGGCAAAGGAAGAATTGAACTCACCAACGGAAGCTTCGAGAACGTGTTGCATGTTCCCAAGCTTTCTGTCAACCTTCTCTCCATGTATCAGATGAAGCATTCTGGCACCGGAAAGAAAGTCGTATTCACACCAAATTCTGTGGACATATATGACATGCAAACCAACTCTAGGGTTGCTACCGGTGAGGTAAATCATCAATCTAGATTGTATACATTTTCTGAATTCATTGAACCTAATTCTGCTTTACTGCTTACTCATGCTGATGAAATTAGTAGGATATGGCACAAAAGGTTTGGACATTTGAATTTCAGATACATGAAACAGCTTAGCAAGCACAGATTAGTTGATGGTCTACCAGACATCCTCTCTCCAAGGTAGTATGTGAGGGATGTGTTCTCGGAAAACACCCTCAAGAGAAATTCGTCAAAGGAAAGCCTCAACGAGCTTCCGCACCTTTAGATCTGATCCACAGTGACCTCATGGGTCCTTTTCCACATCCATCGATCAAAAAAGAGAGGTTTGTTCTCATTTTTGTTGATGATTTCTCATGTTTTACTTGGATCTACTTTCTCATGCAAAAATCCGAGGTCTTTCAACACCTCAAAAATTTCAAAGATTTGGTTGAGACACAGTCCGGAAAGAAGATCAAAGTCCTCCAAACTGATAACGGGGGAGAGTATGTGAATAATGAGATTCATAATCTTTTCCATGAGGCAGGGATTCAGTTGCAACATATAGTTCCCTACACTCTGCAGCAAAATGGAGT
Organism: Picea engelmannii; assembly: GCA_009831015.1. Taxonomy (NCBI): domain Eukaryota; kingdom Viridiplantae; phylum Streptophyta; class Pinopsida; order Pinales; family Pinaceae; genus Picea; species Picea engelmannii. The sequence goes on from ML793514.1 coordinate 200,416, forward strand.
TGCCGAGCGGAAAAACAGATCTCTAAAGGAGATGGCATCTTGCATGTTGCATGCAAAGTCACTACCACAAAGACTATGGGCCGAAGCACTTAACTGTGCAACATACATCCAAAATAGATCTCCTCATAGATCTATCAAGGATAAAACCCCCTACGAGGCTTGGAGCGGCCTCAAACCAGAAGTGGCTCACTTTCGCATTTTTGGTTCACGTGCATGGGCCCGGATTCCCTCTGAAAAGAGGAAGGCACTTGATCCATAAAGCACTGAGTGAATTTTTGTTGGATACCCCGACGATGTGAAGGGATATCGACTTATTGATATTTCCTTGGACCGACTCATCATTGAGCGTAGTGTCCAATTCAAGGAAAGTGTCTCGCATGTACCTCAGTAGTCGCATGCAGACACCTTCACTCTTCCACCTATCTGAGATGATGAACATGCACATGCTGACTCTTCTTCAGATGAGAGTTTTGATTCAGAGGACTCGGATGATTCAGATTCAGAGTCAGTGCAGTCAGATGCAGAGTCAAAGCATCCAGATGCAGTCTCCGAGCCAGAGCAGCAACCCAAGTGGGCACAAACTACTCTTTAGGATGCAGGGGATCTTGTTGGTGATCCAGCTGATACTAGGAGGACTCGATCTAATTTCGAGGAGCCTCCTATTACACTCACTACCACTGAACCATTGCCTTCCAAGCATCTTTTCTTGGTTCAATCTTCAGATCCACAGTCTTATGGTGAGGTTGCTAGAAATCCCTTTTGTGAATCCGCCATGCAGGAGGAGTACAACTCCCTCTTCAAGAACCAAACTTGGGATCTGGTTCCCCTTCCTTCTGGGAGGAAACTTGTCAGATGCAGATGGGTCTACGGGACCAAGAGCACAGTGGATGGACAGATCAATAGATACAAAGCCAGGATTGTCGCTAAAGGCTTTCAGCAGGTTCATGGTATTGACTATGATGAGACCTTTGCTCCAGTAGCGAAGATGGATTACATACGATTGGCACTTTCCATTGCAGCAGCCAAGGGATGGGAAGCCCATCAGATGGACGTGAAGAATGCATTTCTTCATGGTGATCTCTCTGAGAAGATCTACATGGAGCAACCCTAGGGATTTATGCAGGACTCATCTTTGGTCTGTCAACTGAAGAAGTCACTTTACAGCCTCAAGCAGGCTCTGAGAGCATGGTATGCCAAGATGGACTCCTACCTGTTTTCACAGAACTTTGTACGTTGTAAATCAGACCCGAATGTATACATTCTCAGGACAGCTGATTCACTTCTACTTTTAGTTCTGTATGTCGATGATTTGTTGATCATGGGTTGCTCGACTTCAACGATTGTTGCAGTCAAGAGGATTCTTCATGAAAGGTTTTTGATGACGGACATGGGTCCGCTACACTTCTTCCTTGGACTTCAGATCAGTCAGGATGCATCAGGCATCAAACTGTCTCAAGCCAAGTATGCACGAGATCTCCTTGAGATATTTTACATGACAGACTACAAGTCTTCTCTGACTCCTTTCCTATCAGGATTCAAACTTGAGGATGGAAGGGAGACTCCATTGGTTGACAACACACTGTACAGACAGCTAGTGGGGAGCTTGTTGTATCTCACACACTCTAGACCAGACCTCTCATATGCAGTTGGCGCAGTTTCTAGGTTCATGCAGGAGTCGCATGAGCTACATTGGAAAGCTGCAAAGTGTATCCTTCGATACGTACAGGGCACTATCACCTTTGGGATTCATTATGCAGTAGACTCTACATTAGATCTCATTGGTTTTACTGATTCCGACTGGGCTGGCGATAACATTGATCGCAAGTCCACATCTGGTTACTCACTTAGTCTTGGTTCTAGGCCTATCTATTGGTCGAGCAAGAAGCAAGCTACCATTTCTCTATCTTCAGCCGAGGCAGAGTACAGAGGGGTAGTTAACATAACCATTCAGGCTATGTGGCTACAAAAGTTTCTCACTGAGTTGGGCATTTAGTTTCATCGGCCGATCGTCATCTTGTGTGACAACCAGAGCACTCTGAAGTTCTGCAGAGATCCAGTTCAGAGGCAGCGGATGAAGCACATCGAGATACACATGCACTACATCTGGGACTTAGTACACGAGGGGATCATCGACTTACAGTTTTGTCCTTCAGCAGAACAGATGGCAGACATTTTCACCAAGACCTTCACTGAGCAGAAATTTCATTCTTTGCGAGGTCATCTTGGAGTGAAGGACACATTTGCCTAGCAACTGTAGTTCTTCTTTTACATACNNTTTCAGTGTATCTTTTGTACTTGGGTACCTAACATGGCCTCGTTATCGGGGCCCAATCTTTATTTTCACCATAGTGATGTTTAGGGGGGGTGTTGGAGTTACTTCACACACACCTAGGATTTATTTTTCCTAAGGTTTTTTATTTGTTCATTAGTCATACTTAGTCATTATCTAGTCTCCTATATTTTAGGAGAGAAAATTCCACCTGGAGAATATTCTCTTTCAGTTCACTCTTCAGTTTGACTAGTTGAGTTGAGTTTAGATGTTGCATTGGGATCATCACCATGCAACATTGGGATCATAACCATGCTAATTCGACCTTACCTTGGTATCATCACCAAAGTGGCGCATTAGCCTTGATTCCTTGAGTTAACTCCTCACTACTTTTTGTTCAGTCAGTTAACTGAAGACTAGTTGACTAGTTAACTCAACTAGGTGGCAGTTCACTCCCGTAACTGCCTGAGAGACTAGAATAGGTGGCAGTTCACTCCCATAACTGCTGGTGTGTGTCCAGATCACTCTAGACCACCACTATGGCAACTTGGTTCACCTCAAGTCGAACTCATTGAGTTATACAGAGTATATCATGTGTAAATTATTCATTATTCATAACTATTAATGAGAATTCTTTCTCTTATTATTCTTCTTTCTCCTATTCTCTCTGCAAATGTGTGTATTATTGTTTAGCTAGATCTATTTTGTTCAGGTTCAACACATTTACAGGGACCACAAGAAAAAAATGTGTAAAAAAATGATAAGTATCGCCACGATCAGGATGAAAAGAATCCAATGGGATAAGTCTCAAATAATGGTGCGAGCAGGCCCCAGACTTACTCCAATCTGAATAATATTGAAGTGGCGAAATGTCCAAATTCTTAAGAGGAAGAAATTTGTAGTAATTTTTCAACCCGAATGCAGGAGGCAAGGTTGCGCGTCAATAGATCTTGTTTGTTTTGTTGTTGTTGTGTTTTTGTCCCAAGGGTTAGGGTGTTTAGGGTTTCTACAGTCAAGGGTTTTCCCTATGTTATAGCTCTTCGATATACGTGCGGGGTCATATAGTATTACTCAACCCAATATCTCAGGGCACCAACTAAAGAGGCTACACCGTACCCTTAGCTGTACTACCCCATTACCCATGTACTAGAGAGTATCTTCCTGATTGTTGTTCTCAGTGGCACTGTAGCAGTCATAGAACCGAGTGGTTTATCTACAGAGGGCTTTCAGATATCTAGGCCAATGTTTATACATGTTTTGTCTGATGTACTACCACTTGAAGGGGTACCAACAAGGTGTTAATGTTTTATGCTGATATTATAGTTCTTTGCATTTCATAAAGACAAGAGCATAATAACCACAAGATCACTGAGAAATACACATCCACAATAGACACAGCATTTATCCTGGGAAACCCTCTAGGGGAAGAAAACCC
>ML793514.1:210819-224897 GCA_009831015.1 Picea engelmannii
CTCAATGGGGATTTAACCTAATAATAAAAATAATAATAATGACATGATTAATCCACAATGGGGATTTAATCCAATAACAAAATAATAAGAATGCCCTTCGCAGTTACATTATTTCAACACAAGGGTTACAAGGGTGGCCAAAAAGTAAGGATGTCCTTCTTCATGCCTTCCCAGAAAAAAGAACGGCGAGAACAAGCATATGTCTTTTGGAATCCCGAGAGGAATCCAATTCATTTAATATGTGGGGCTTAAGTGTAGACGTTGGAGACAAAACCAATCGCTCCTTATATCTAGGATATTATCTTGCTAGGTGTAGCCAATGGGAGGGTTTGGGTCCTCCTAAAGGTGTTGAATTACCTATGATATAGTTGGGTGGGTGAGCCACTTCTATCGAACTTTCTCAATCCAATTAGGAACTGGTAAGGATAAGGCAAAGAGGGAACCTTCATCCTCATATTTGCGTGACAAGGCATTAACCACTACATTGTCTTTCCCTTTTTTATATATGATCTCATAATCATAGCCCAACATTTTGGTCAACCATTTGTTTTGTTCTGGGGAGGATAACCTCTGTTCTAGGAAATACTTCAGACTATGGTGATTGGTTTTGATCTGAAAACGACGACTCAATAGATATGGTCGCCAAGTGTGCAAAGGATGGAGAATGGTTGTCATTTACTTTTCATATGTAGATTTTCCCATATTACGGCCAATTAAGGCCTAGTTGGTGAAATCAAGAGGTATACCCTCTTGTGTTATGACTATGCCAATACCAGTGCATGAAGCATCCAATTCCACAAAAAAAGTTTTGTTGAAGTCAGGGACGACTAAGATGGGGGTAGTGCACATGGCCTGCGTTAAATATGAGAAATCTTGTTTTGTTGTCGGTGTCCAATGGAATGCATTCTTCTTAAGAAGGTCTGTCATTGGATTGACAATTTTTCCATAATGGTGGACAAACTTTCTATAGTATGTCGTGAGCCCCAGGAAACCCCTAAGGCATTTCAATGTTGTGGATCTCAACCAATCCTGCATAGCTTGAATCTTTTTGGGATCCTCTTACACCCTCATGACCCACAATGTGTCCCAAGTATTCTACCTTGTTCGCCCCAAAAGAACACTTGGCCTTTTTGACAAACAATTGATTGTCCTGTAACAATTGGAGTACTTTGTCCACATGGTGGAGATGGGCCTCCCAAGTGCAGTTGTAAATGAGGATGTCATCAAATAAGACCAGAACAAACTTCTAGAGGTAAGGCTTCAAGAGTGTATTCATGAGACTTTGGAAGGTAGATGGGGCATTGCAAAGTCCAAAAGGCATTACCAAGAATTCAGAATGGCCTTCATGAGTTTGAAAAGCAGCCTTCAGAATAACTTCTTCATTCATCCTTATCTGGTGATAGCTGGAGCGAAGATCTAATTTGGTGAAGAAAAATCTCCCTGGAAACTTATCCTTAATGGTCAATTTCTTAAGGGTGCAAAAATTTGGACACATGCGCCACGAACCCTTTTCTTTCAAGGCCATCAGAAGAGGGGATGAATACGGGCTGGTACTTGGGAGAATGACCCCTACCTCCAACAATTTCTGTACTATTTTTTATATTTCATTTTTATGAGCAAATGGATACATGTATGGGCGTACATTGGGGGGTTAACTTCCTAGTAGGAGAGGGATGTTGTGATCATGTTCACCTTGGGAGGGGGGTAATTATGTTGGTGTCTCAAAGTGTTGTGAGTGGGAAATCCCTCTACGGACTAGCACTTAGGGTTAAATTATGCATGCAGAAAAGACCTAAAGATTTCTACTTTCTACCATCGTCCCAGACCTAATCCCCATTATTCTTAAGCAAACACATATTTAATAAGATCAAATGAGCATACCTTATTTCAATCGTTTGATGTATATCCTTCCTTATGCTTGATCACTTTTTTTTATTGCAGCTCTCCTCCCAAGGCTGACCTGCATTCACATAAAACCAATAACAAACTCCACATGCATTTGATATATAAATTAATGGGTTAGAGATTCTATAAACAAGTATACAATAAACCATGAAAACCTCATATGGTGGGACAGGAAAATTATTTATTTATTATTAACTTCAACAAATCCACTTACAATGATGAAGCCGGCCACTGCTCCACGAACCTAGTCCTGGGCTTCTCTTCAACTGTCCTCCAACTTCTTTGCTCTATCTTTCTCTTTGCACAAGGAAGGCTAAAGGGTTGGGACAAAGGGAATATAAAATTGGGTATAGTTTCTTTACTATGATTATCCTCCTCCAAATAGGACCCCTAACCCTTCTTTTATAGGTTAGAAGAAGCTAGGTATTTGGACGAACCCTCGGCCATGCATGGCTAGAAGGTTTAGTTAACTCACCCAAAGTTGTGTGTTCCATTGGCAACTTTCCTTTTTTCATGCTTTTGTAGGTACACGCAGTTTGTTTTGGGTCATCGAGCATGTACACGCGTGCAGTAATAGAGCAGGGTGCGTGGGCCTTTATAAAAAGTGTTTTTAAGAAGAGTTGTTCAGCAGTGCTTTGGCAAAGAAGGAATCTGAGATGACCTGATGCCGGGTAAGCATGTCTGGTGCAAATTAGGGTTATAACAGATGCCCCCTAATGTGTGAGGTCAGAAGAGCATCTGATGGAAGAAATACATTACCGATCTTCACCGATGTGCCGAACAAGTGAGCCGAGGGACCAGAAATCAGGAGGTGCCATCTGGAAAAATAACAATTGTCTCACCAAGGCGGGCATACCCATTCTCAGGATAAAATAAACTCATGGATACCAATCAAATACACTGTAAATCCATGTCATATAACTATATAAAGTGTAGCCACAAACAATACACAGTGGAGCTACATCTCGAAATAAAAAAGATATACATGTAGAGTATCCATCTTCTTAGAAGTTGATAAGGCCTGATGGTTGGAGATGAGGTCTTCAGAGCTCGAGCAACAACTTCAAAATCTTCAAAACTCGGGTAGGAGTGTAATATGAGTGTACGACTTCACTACCTAGAGGTCTTCGATGGCTCGTCGGTCATGGACTAGAGAATCTTGATGATCAGACCGAAGGCTCCATTGATTTTGAACAAGGACTTGATTGAACGTTCAGGATGGCCGGTGTTGGCGACGGAAGTCACTCCTAGATTGCTTGCAGGAGCAGAACTCGATGCCCATCAGTTTTATGTCACGGTAGCTTTTAATAGGTGATCAAATGGATGGAGACTCGAGAGATGTCACTCTAACTCAGAGACTGGGTCCGGCATGTAAGAAACAAAGGAGGTCTTGATCTAACTTCAGTCAGCGGGTTGATTAAAAGGTGAATAGGTGGAAGACTTGATAATAAGAGTGAAAAAACTACTTTGGGCAACAGGATTTCAGTAATTTGCAGAAGAAAAACTCTGAAGGCGAGATCCTCTGGTTCAGGGCTTCGGGAAACTGAAAGGGGGACTTGACTGGATTCTCCAATTCCAAGTCGTTTCAGCGTTAGGGAAAATCACAAGGACTGTTTAGAGGCTATGTGACTATCACAGTGATCAAATTCTACATCATCCTATAATAGTTACAACTCGACTGGATTCTCCAATTCTGAGTTGTTTTAACACAGTTGAACAAAGACGTGAAAGAAACTGACATTCATAAGGCAAGAAGTCTCAAGAGTCCATACATAACCAGAAATAACAGTGCTTCATTAAAGCTTTACAACCGGGAGCCTCTCTCAACCATCGATCCTTTACAAAATACAAAGACTGAGTTCATATACTCAAAGAAAATTGCCCAACAGAGGCGCATCCAAATACTCAAGGCTTGGTGTCTTTTCAGCCAAAATCGGGCGGGTATTCTTTGTCAGACGCCACCTTAACTGTGCATGGCTCCTGCAGGGGGAGTCGCTGAACCATTAAGTTCCGGGCTACCGTGTGCAGACCTCCTCCGACGGGTCGAGGACTCGGCATGGCTTCTTCAGAAAAATGGGTACACAGGACCCTCTCGAGCAGACCACTTGCCAGATTATCCATACTCTGCACTTAATGCCTGAGGAGAGGTTTCAACCACCTTTTCTCGTCTTCATTAACTCCGGGCGAAAACCAAGGTCGAGGTTGGATCAGATGGTGCATGGAGATCACGATCATCCTTTCAGCGACTAGGCTCAACGCCCTTGGCCCCCTTTTGCATAGCTCCTTTCTTTCCCAAGTGACCACAGGCCGTGACCCTATGTCTATTCTCAAAATTCTTTTGGCGTTCGCGAATAAGGAGTTGATCCATACTTCTTAAAATCGCGATGAGAAAAACGCCGAGATGGCTTGAGTTGGTGCCACACGTCTCTCTAGATCTGATGGCTCTGGGCTTTCCCGACGATACTGTGGGCCCGGGTCCTGGACACTCCCGACACCTCGTGCATCGGGAATATGACGGGCTGTTCCTTGCATTTTGAAACTGCGATGGGCGAAAAGGCGAGGAGCCTAATCGCGTGCCAGGTGTCTCTTGTGGATGAACGACTGAGGCTGCTTCGCGATACGGCGGGCCTGACTTTGGGCGCTTTTAGCACTCCGGGGTTCGGGGTTTCGAGATGTGAGAGGACAAGGGACTTTCACCCTTCAAACTCCCGAGTGCCGATATGCCGACTAGATCTCGCAGTATGTGTTGCTGGATCGGACGACCCAGATTTAGCCTTGAAAAATAGGTGCTTTCTCTAACACTATACATTGGTTAACTTGGTAGTCTCGATATCCTGATGATCGTTGATCTTCCCTAATGAATGAATCTGGGCCGTCGACAACATAACTTGCCCCTTTTACGTGCTCGGAAGCTTTAAAACGAGATTTTCCCATGCTGCTTTCAGGCGCTTCTCATGCATCTTGTAGACCCGAATACTCTTGTGCCTAGGACAAGAAATGTCGCTAACAGCTAGGTATGAGGGCAATAGAAAAACTGTAGAGAGGCCAAATCAGGCTTGGTAAAAAATTCCCTTGGACAACAGCACGACAAATGATGAGACTCAGGCAGCATGGCATTAATCATAAGTTTACGAGGTAGGAGGCAACGCAAACTCTCCATATATTTGGAAGAATAACAAAACGGAGGAGGTTACAGCTCTATGTAGCGAGAACAACTTCCTAAGGTCGTATTAAATCCCAGATTTTGACGAACAAACCGACACATGTGATTTATACAAGGGCGACTTATTGTGCTTCCAATAAAGAAAATACTTTTCCCTTCTTCTTTTTGGGGTATATTTGATTTTTTTTGTCTTTTTCAACGATTTTGGAAAAAAGAAGAATAAAAGAATGTTAGATTACAATGGAAGAATGAGGGCTACAAACATACAAATTCAAGGCGCAAGGACAAGACTGATGTTCAGAGCAATGACACTTGGGGAAAATCCTCCGGGGGCCAAAGGTGTTAAGATGCAGAGGCAAAGTGCTACAAGGCTTGCGTAGAAGGTATGCTTCAGATGATTCAGTTGAGAGCAACATGGAGCCAGCATTTAGACCAAAGATGCAGGTATGCAAACGCGGTTAACAAAACACACAATGGTAACATCCTTCAATGTAAGTTTAACGAGCCCAGAGAAGGTAAGCTTGGCGGTTTTCCATATTTAGAGAGTCTGAAAAAACGTAAAAGAAGACTCTATTGGGGTACCTTTTTTGAAGGTAGTCTAGTTGGTTCGAAAAAGGGTTAAACTAACACCAATAAGATGTCTATTCAAAACCATTTTAACGAGTGTGATAAAGACAAGATCACTCAGCCATTTTTTCATTTTTAAGGAGTCTGAAAAAAGCTTAACTATGGACTCCGTCAGGAATGTTCTTCTGGACCAGTTTAATGAGTGTGAAAGAATAAGATCACTCGACGATCTTTTCAATTTTATGGAGTCTGAAAAGAGCTTAACTATGGACTCTGTGGGGGTTCCTTTTTCGTAAATTTAGTCCCTCGGGCCCAAAAAAGGGTTAAAATGATACCTGAGAGTACTCTTCTAGAGAACTTAAGTTCCTTAGAGTATACCTTTGTTTGTACAGTTGACCGTCTGGACCGAAAAAAGGGTAAACTACCGCCGGACATATGTGATTTCAAATTTCAATTTAACGAGTGTGAAAGGCCACAAGATCGCTCGACAATCTTTTCATGTTTAGAGGGTCTGAAAAGGGCTTAAAATAAGACCCGTAGAGGTTACTTTTCTCAGTTAATCCGAACAAGATCGAAAAGCATAAATGCAGTCTCGCTGAATGTTGCTTTCGGATCTCAAAGTGAGCTTGAAAAACAACAAAGTTATCTCATGATTGACACTTTGTGGGTCGATGTCAGGTATCTCCTTGGGGGAGCAATATGCTCTGACAAAAAAATTGTCTACGATGCCAGGGGTTCTGGAGAGATTTATAGGTACCATTTCAACGATACTTTCCATATTACCCTTGGCATAAACAACATGAGTAGCCAAAGGATTGATAGGACAAGACCTATCTCCAGTCATAGTCAAAGTAAATTCCCCTGATTCATTTTGGCTTAACTCTGGGAGGAACTATGATCTGTGATGAAGATCATCCTAGGGTTTGTCCGGACTAGTCATTGCTTCAATTACTGCTTCGTCGAAAGGCAAGACCAAGTCTAATGAATCGGTGTCAGCGAGAGAACCTTGAGCTCAAATAGGCTCTAGAAGTGGACCTAACTCTTGTGTAGGAGTTGGATCTGTGTTGGTTGAAGCTTGTTGGATTAAAGAGTATGCGACTTCAGCTGCGGACAAGGGCATGGACATGCTCGGGTGCCCTGTCCCATCCATCATGGTCGATGGGGAAGGAAGTATCCATGGATCCTTGAAGTAAGTTGTGAAAAACGATGAAACTTGGAAAATCTCAACCTTATGGTGGTTGGATATGAACATGACATCGCCTTGAGGGGGCAGTAATCGAAGGTACCCATCAAATATGGGAAAAAACCAACCCCTACATTGACTATGCTTGATTGAGGATTATCAATCATTGGGACTACGGACACCCCCAATGAAGGGTCAGGTCTGGAGAAAGACAATTGATCAATGGTCACAATCCGATCTTCGTGTGGAAACAACAAGACCCGGAAAAATGTAGCAACCACTGCTTGCATGGCATAAGTCCAACTCCTTCCTAACAAGAGATTGTAGTCGAGGGACGTGTCGACTACTTCTACTTCAACGCACATGGTCTTCCCTCCCAATTGCATAGGAAAAGAGGGAATTATACCATGTGGTCGGAACGAACGACCATCGAAAGTAGTGAGAAGAGTAGGCGACGGAGACAAAATGGGTTGGCCAATGGCCTTCCAACATGCCAACGACATAACACATGTCGAGGCGCCCTCATCAACCACCGTGCATAAAATATTGCGAGTAAAAGTTTTTGTGGGGTGAGCCACTACTATCTGAAAGGCTACGTGGTAAGGCAAATGAGGTCTTAAGTCGGTTGTATCTAGCATGATGGTACCCAGATTACAAGTCTTGGTAGATCCTAAAGTGGTTAACAAAGCTTTCCTCTGAGAAGGGCAGCTTTAGAGGATCTCCAAAGCGGACATCGCACAAGGGGTTTGAGACAAATCCTCCACCACAGAATAGTTTTGGGTGGCCCTTGCATTCGGGTTGTGAGAAGATTTTTTGAAGGCGCCTTTTGGGATGTGTGTCATTGTTTCGCCCAATGTCTTCTCAATCTATAGAGGAAGAGATGGGAGTTTGGCTTCTTTTCCCTTCTCAGAAGTGCTTGGTTTACTGTAGTCATGCGCTCTAGTCGATATAAAAGCATCACCCTTCATCATATATAAATTCGCGGATACGGGATTGTTCGAAGACAGAGAGGATCCTTGATTTCCCCCTTCCACACTTGTAGAGGCTTGGGTTAGGTTTTTCCCATGCTGAAATGGATTGGTTAACATAGCAGGTTGTTGCTGTGTCACAAACTTTTGAGCCTCTGCAAGCCGGGGACATAGGTGGGTCGGGTGGTCTTTCGCGCACAGGTTGCACAGATACCTCACCTTCTGTTTCTTAGTGTTGTCCCCACCAGCATTATCAACGGGTTTCTTATCCGCCTTACCCTTCTTTCATTGTTTTTTCTTTCCTTTAGGCTGTTGGGTGGCCTTTGCATTTGTCGATTACACTGTGTGTACAACCGACGTTTTAGTAGGGGGAGCAGCCAAAAAAATAGTTTGGCTAGCCGCTGTGTGTTGTATAGACTTTTGCTGCAACTGCTTCGTCAGTTGCTCAATGGGATTTGTTTGTGCTGAACCAACAATACCATTGGCATGTGGTCCAACTCTCTGTTTGGTTTTATCAAGTATTGAGCGTGGTGCATCTGGCAAGATCTCGTATAATAAAATGGACTGAGAATAGATGAGCTCAAGTTGTTGAGCTCTCATGATGGCGTCTTCTTCGGAAAATACTCCTAAAGTCACGATGTCTTTGGATAACTATGGGACTAAAGACTTAAGGAACCACTCGAGCAGGAATGCTGGTGGGACTGGTACCTTAATTAAACTCTTCTGGCATCTCCATTCTTGGATGTGATCAGAGATATGGTCCGTTTTTTTCTGTGTGAAATTGGCCAGCAATTCTATGTCAACGTCGTATCTCACAGGTAATTGGAAATGGTTTAGGAAAGCCATTGCCAATTTGCCAAAGGAAGAGTATCTTGAGCGGTCGAGCTCAATGTACCATTTCGCAGCACTCCCAATGAGAGTACGTTGAAACAATTGCAACTGTACGGAATCGTCTTTCAATGAGTTAGATGAGCACCAAAGGTGGAAGGTAGTCACATGATCGTCTGGATCTTCGTTCGGCTTGGCCTCAAACTTTGGTATGTCTGAGGGTAACTTCGTCGGCATAGGGGGCCAACGCGGATCATGACAGTGTTGATGGGCGAAATCGACCGTCCGTCAACTGAGAGAGTGGAACCGGTCCGGGGTTGTCTAATAACCCAAGCCGTTTGGGATGAACCACCCTGACGGGTTTAGCGGCTCCGTTAGCCGATCTAAGGTCCCAAGAAAACAAAAGAAAACTAATCTAAACTAACTAATCTAACTAAAAACAAATAAAACAAACTAACTAACTAATCTAACATAAAACTAACTATTAAACAAAATAAACTAGAACTAACTACTAAAACAAACTAAACTAATCTAACTATTTTATATATACAATCTACTAACTACTAACTCTAACTAATTAACTATCTAACTACTAACTGAAATATAATTTATTCACAAAATGTACAATATCTAAAATTTACAGATTTAAATAAAATCTGAAAAACTCATAAATATTCTGCCCTAAGACAGAGAAAGATGTTTTTGTTGATTTTATAATTTTATGAACAAAAAATAAAACAGAAAACTAACTAAACTAAATCACTAATATACTAATTCTAATTACTAACCTAAACTAAAACATATATCTAACTAAACTACTAATAAATATACTAAACAAGTAAATGACAAACTGACCTGGAAATGCTCTAGATTTTTCCTATGTATGATGACTGTTTTAGCAAATCGGAGGGAGGAAATCCGCACTGAATTGTCTGAGAGCTTCTCGTAAATGATAGATGCAGTGCTCTTCAAGTATGTTTATAGGACAAACAAGACATAAAAATCACAACAGTCATATCATGATTTATAAATCTCCACAATTAGATAAATCCGTATGTAAAGATCTATACATAAATAATTCAATTGATGAAGAAGAGAAATCTGTCATTCATAAACTGAACCAAGTAATTGATGTGTTTTTAAATTAGTGAAAGAAATCAGGCATGGATCATATTAATTAATTCATATCATTTTGCAAAAGACTATGATAGCTAAAGTAGTCACTAATCAAATGCAAATTGATAAACATAAACATGAAACAAAAGATTGATATTATGAAAGCAAAAGCTGTAGCAGAACATCAACTTCTGTCTCAGTTTGTATTAGAAATCCATAGCCTGGTTCTCCCACAAGTGAGGATGATCCTTATTACAAAAATAATAAGTATTTATAAGTTTTCCACAGGGTAAAACCTCCCTGTGGAAGTTATCAAACTGTTTACATAAATCTAGGAAGATATCCCAAGCTTAACTAAACTAGGAAACTACAATAAAACTAAAACACCCAAAATATCTCTTGAATTGTCCAGCATGTCCCATGCAATTCGAATTTACCTGAAACAGGTCAGAAATGGACAAGTTAGAGGGATATTTTATTAATAAAACAATAAAAATCTAATTCTATAGAGTAGCTATAGAATCCTCTGATTCTGTAGCTAGTCTAAATAAGACACATAATCAACATTAAAATAGATTGACAATCTTTTTAAGAATAAAATTGAATTAACATCCAATAGCTATTTGAAAACGAATAATTAAAATTGAAATGGTTATACCATTCGAAATCAAATAGAATCACAATCAATCAACCGAATACAGAGATATGCATACTCTGTTTTGTTTGTTACCTTGAAGTCGGGTGAACATAATCATAACCAAATATTTGTGACATCGTTTCATATCCAATTTGAAACTAACATAATCAAAACAAATCACAGGTAATCGTTATGCATTCCTCGACAATAGGAGATACGACAAAATCATTTTCAAATCATTATAATTGTGTTGTCATAGAAAACGATACATGCCACGAATAGAGCAATTCAAACCGACGCGAAAATCAATCCAAATAAAATCGTAATAGGATCAATTGATTGGCAATAGAATTCGCAATTTGTTATTGCAAACTGGGAAAATAAGATCAAAATCGTTCATTTGACAATGAATTATAATCGGATTTGACAAAAATCACGAATATTGATCAATTCCGTTTTTACAATTCAAACAGAGCAGCAATTAAAACACGAATCTAGCTCATAAACAATCTTGCCAACTCAAAATATGGGACAATCCGATCAGAATTGGAGCGAATCGAACAGAAAAGGTTTAATCATAGTCATTACAAATCAAAACCATTCCACGATTCGGGCACATTTGCACAGACTTAACTGAGAGCATTGTTTTCATACGAAACAGAGTCATATTTTTCAAATCCAAATCGAACAGAGTTGTATTCTTGTTCTTAGAAGATTACTTGACAATCATATTACAAGATCGTAACAACCAAAATCGTTTGCCAATCATGACATATGACTCATAACAAAGTCAAATTCAAACATGATCGTATTCTAAATTGAGTATGAAAAATTTCTGTTCGGAGTGGATACAAAACGAATTGAATTGAAAGCAAACCATTAATTTCGTTAACTCAATCAGGCAAATCCAATCCAATCGAAATCAATTAAATCCGATAAAATCTATCAGTGACTAGGCTGGGTAAATCATGTAACCAAATCGAAATTCCATTCATTTTTAGCAATCGAAAACACTGTACAGGATAAACACATTATGACAAAGTCGTTACAAAATGTAAACAGAGTTATTCGAAGACTAAATTTCGATCACTATATTACTCATGGTCATTCACAGAACTAAAATGATATCAAAATCATACCTGTATGGCGAGCAAAAGTCCTGATCACATCAATTTGGAGTTGATAACAGCTGTGGCTGTTTCAACATTCTTGAAAAGGATGGATCCAGTTGTCTTCTGCTTCTTATCAATTGTTTGGAGTTGGTCTCTTTGGCTGGTCAATACTGCCACTTGACTTTCCAACGATTGAATTTTCGATTGGAGTAGGGGAACATCAATGTAGTATCACTCCAACCATAAATCACATTGGTCACAGGATGACTGTGCGGGCTTCAAAAGAGCAGGCGAGGGTTTGGACACATTGCTGAGGGTTTCACGAGTCAATTTGATACCAGGGTAGCTAGGGTTGTTCCTTAGGCAGGGAGGAAGATTTTTCACGAAATCGTAAGGTGGTTCGGGGCATAAACCCTACGAGTAAGGGTACTCACTGGCTAAGAAACGTTCTACATCAGAGTCCGAATCTTCACTAAGGATGATAGGGTCTCGCTCAGTAGAGGGTTTAGTCTTATTTCTAGCCATTCTCGAAATGAGCTGGGCATTCCTTTTTCCTTTGGCATTAGCAGTAGGGTTTGCCTTGGGCTTTTTGCTCGCAGGCTTCTTAATAGTCTCACACTTCTCAGTTATAGCGTCGGGTAAGTCAACCTTAGGGTCGATCGAGGGTTTAGGTAGAGGCAGTAGGATATGGAAGGGCACAGGCGACTCGGCCTTAACTTCACTCACCACAGGTTTGTCAACTTGGACAGGGTCTGTGTCATCGAAACCATTTTGGGCGATGAAATCCCTCCAACTATCATCGTGTAAACTCAAATGATGCACAACGATAAGCTTAATAAGCCCATAGTGGAACAGGCTACTGTCAGCCTTCTGTCTTTTAAACCTTTTCGACATTTTATATAGGCTTCGATGAAAGTAAAAGGGCATATTCAACGAGTATCTCATAAAAATCATTAAAAAACGTAGGTGGTAGAGAAAGACGAGTCTGTATCGACCTTCACAGGTCACGAACTGTTTGATTACCATCAAAGTATCGTGCCATCGTGGTTTAAGTGCAGAGATGGGCATACCTCTGTCACAAGAGGTGACTTTGCGCTAGACGAATAACAGTGTCCATGGCACCTCCTCGACCTTACAATTTTTGAACCAACGTTGTCCCAAGGAGGGTAACCCTGTAGCAGAGCTGATAAATTTCTCATCGATTTCCAACTGGATGTCACCCACCTTGGATCTACAGCCATCGAAAGTCATGGAAAACAATCGTGCTACACAGAGGTTAAAACCCTCAAATCGTTGTATGAAGGTGAGCCATCCATTTTCCTCCAAGTCTTTGCAAGCATTGTCAAACATTAACAAGGCTTGGTTTCCGTTTGGCTCGATTCGCACGACTGGTGCCATGGAGCCGAGTACATGGTAAGTCGAGGGTTTGGATCATAACACACACAGGAGCAGAGCTACCCGAGCTAATAGAAGTGAACGAGGATAGGGGATAGGCATAAATGCCATCGTGCGAAGGTGGTGGAGCTTATCTCTGCCATGCACTATAGTAATTGCCAAAGTACAACCGTCGGCTTTCATAGCTGTTAAACCCACTATAACATAACTCAACAGTCATGTCACTTGGCTGACTAATGAAAACAAATGGTAAGTGTATAAACCAACGCGCAATCAACGTTGTGCCAAAGTTTTAAACCATCAACATACGATTTGAAACCAAAATCAAATGTTTAACCATGCGCCAATGTAGCGTAACAACTCATATCAATAGTTTAACCAATGTACCAATGGGTTTTCATATAATCAAAGTGCCAATAGTTTTGAAAACAAGAACATAGGCATTATATTAAAAGATATATATAAAAGATTTAATCATAACCCCTATGCATCTTCATGAAACCAATGGTCAAATGAGTCAAATAACATATAAATCCAAGAGCCAATGTATTAGAAATTCAATGAAACCAAGTCACAAAATCGATCGAAGCATGAGTACCGATCAAAGGATCTTGCCAGCTATATAACGACAAGTGCAATGTAAGCGCAGTAAGCATATTGAAAAGAGAGACGACGATAGTTCAAATAATGATTTTAATGTGACTTCGAAAGACTAAGTTTTCACGCTTACAGTCGTGAAAACAAAAAGAAGGTAAATGTGCAAATGTCGCAAAAGAAATAAAAATGTCGTTTATTTGAAAAATTGCGACGAAAAATTGATGTTTGCAAAACATTGGTGTAGGCAGCTTGTAAGACAGTGGAAAAATGTGAATTGGTTGCCAACAATGGCGACACACTGGTAGAAGCAGTTATCTCTGCCAAAAGAAACAAATTCAGATTAGGACAGCAAAGATAATTCCAACTCAAAAATAACAACCAAAAACTCGTATAAACATCATCATTTATCAACTATTACAACAGTGTTTCAAAGGATGAAAACTGATAACAATCTTGAGATCAGCAAGTCACGATATTAAAGATAACATCTTCAATACTGTTGGCATAGCCACTGCTGCCAGCAGGCGTCCATAGCCTCGACAGGGTTGCCATTTAACCCACTCTGACATCTTTATCCTGTCAAGAAGTTCTGGATGAGAATAAAGGA
>ML793514.1:224908-237941 GCA_009831015.1 Picea engelmannii
TTTTTTTTTTTGCAAATTTTCATATACCCGACATTGCTTCACTGCCAGCGGGCCTGTTTAGTACCCCGACGAAGTTGTCTTGGCACCATGCTTGCATTTACCCGCTTCCAGCAGACCTGTTCAATATCCCGACGGGTTTACAAGCACTTCCCATAGCTCTTATTAATAATTTTTATGTTTTGTTTTTTCATAGATATATAGTTGAGCGGGGTGACACTGAAAATCATCATATTTTAACATACTTTTTAGACCTCATCAGAATTTTTTTAGAACTGTCCTTTATTTAGATCCAGAGGTGTTTTATTTACAAAAACAACTTCCTAAGACAGGGAGACATCTTCTGTGTCATTCCTTTACGGAATAGGGACAGCGTAAAAAGATAATGGATGATCATGACGAACTTTACTCAGAGATCGAGATCAGTCAACTTCTTTCAAACAACAAACTTTTCCAACACAGATATAAACTTCAGCAATATACCATTGATGTTTGTACAAATTTTTCAGAAGTTATTTCAGCGAAGGAAATTTCTTTTATCTTTGTCTGAATAGCTCAATGTATAGGTATGTGTATTTGAAAGAAAACACAAACTGATAAATTCGAGGAAAAATCAAAAACTAAAAAGCAAACGAAAAAGCACACAAAAGCAAAAATATGTACATAATATACAAGGGTAGTTATCAAGCAAAGTATCTTTTCAAGGCTTGGCCATTCACCGGGTAGGTGTCAGGCTGCCCTTCAAGATTTTGCAATCGAAAAGAACTAGGACCCAAGTTTTCAGCAATTAAAAATGGTCCAAGCCACAGATTTTGAAATTTAGTGTGTTCTCCCTTCCCCTCATGCGGTTTGTCCCACTTTAGGACGAGATCGCCTACTTCAAAATTCCTATCAGAAGCAGAATTAGAATCAAACCAGCTTTTAACCAATTGTTGATGTTGATCTAACTTACGCTTGGCTTGGGTTCTTACCTCTTCTAGCTTCATCAAAGCGTTAATTCGGTTTTCTAGAGGGGGACAATCTTCTTCTTGGACTTTCTGTGACAACTGAAGTGAAGAAAGAAGAATGTGAGGTGGCAGAATTGCTTCTCTGCCATATACGAGAAAAAATGGGGAGTTACCTATAGCGGCTTTTGGTGTTACCCTATCAGCCCACAGCGCGTTCAGTAACGCATTGTGCCAATTCTTGTGATTTTCAACCACTTTTCTCTTGATGATTTTGATCAAGTTCTTGTTTGTTGATTTTTCCAGTCCGTTGCCCTGGGGGTAGTAACTCGCAGAATACTTCAGCTTGATTCATTTTTCCAAGGTGAACTCGCTCATCTCAAGACAGGAAAAGTAAGAAGCATTATCGAAAACTAAATAGTCAGGGATACCGAAGCGAGTGATAATATTCGAGTTTAGAAAGGCAATTACCTGACTGGTGTTGACAGTTCTTAGCGCAGCAACTTCAGACCATCGTGTAAAGTAATCCATGGCTGTCACAATAAACTTGTGTTGTTGTGAGGATGGAGGGTTGATTGGACCTATGATATCAAGGCCCCATTGCTGGAAAGGAGAATCTACTGAAACGGGTTGCAAGGGAAAGGCTGGTTTTTGTAACCGCCCTGATGCTTTCTGACATATGATACATTTACGACACAAATCATGGGCATCTCTAAAGAGTGTGGGCTAGTAATAACCGGCTCTTAGAACCTTATGAGTAGTGGTGTCACCATCAATATGGCCACCAACTTCTCCAGCATGCAACTCGAGAAGAATTTTTCTGCTTCGTCCTTTTCAAGACAACGCATCAGTACGCTGTCAAGATTTTGACGAAACAGGATACCATTAATCAAATGAAAGGAGGCATACTTTAATCTCAACGCTCTTCTTTTGGAGGGTTCTAGGTGATGGGGGGTTGACCCATGTTCAAGACAGAATCTTATATCGTCAAGTCCTTGGTATGAAAATATAAGATTCTGTCTTGAACATGGGTCAACCCCCCATTACCTAGAACCCTCCAAAAGAAGAGCGTTGAGATTAAAGTATGCCTCCTTTCATTTGATTAATGGTATCCTGTTTCGTCAAAATCTTGATGGCGTACTGATGCGTTGTCTTGAAAAGGACGAAGCAGAAAAAGTCTTGCTCGAGTTGCATGCTGGAGAAGCTGGTGGCCATTTTGGTGGTGACACCACTGCTCATAAGGTTCTAAGAGCCGGTTGTTACTGGCCCATGCTCTTTAGAGACGCCCATGCTTTGTGTCGTAAATGTATCATCTGTTAGAAAGCATCAGGGCGGTTACAAAAACCAGCCTTTCCCTTGCAACCCGTTTCAGTAGATTCTCCTTTCCAGCAATGGGGCCTTGATATCATAGGTCCAATCAACCCTCCATCCTCACAACAACACAAGTTTATTGTGACAGCCATGGATTACTTTACACGATGGTCTGAAGCTGCTGCGCTAAGAACTGTCAACACCAGTCAGGTAATTGCCTTTCTAAACTTGAATATTATCACTCGCTTCGGTATCCCTGACTGTTTAGTTTTCGATAATGCTTCTTACTTTTCCTCTCTTGAGATGAGCGAGTTCGCCTTGGAAAAATGAATCAAGCTGAAGTATTCTGCGAGTTACTACCCCTAGGGCAACAGACTGGCAGAATCAACAAACAAGAACTTGATCAAAATCATCAAGAGAACAGTGGTTGAAAATCACAAGAATTGGCACAATGCGTTGTTGAACGCGCTGTGGGATGATAGGGTAACACCAAAAGCCGCTATAGGTAACTCCCCATTTTTTCTCGTATATGGAAGAGAAGCAATTATGCCACCTCACATTCTTCTTCCTTCACTTCAGTTGTCATAGAAAGTCCAAGAAGAAGATTGTCCCCCTCTAGAAAACCGAATTAACGCTTTGATGAAGCTAGAAGAGGTAAGAACCCAAGCCAAGCATAGGTTAGATCAACATCAACAATTGGTTAAAAGCTGGTTCGATTCTAATTCTGCTTCTGATAGGAATTTTGAAGTAGGTGATCTCGTCCTAAAGTGGGACAAACCGCATGAGGGGAAGGGAGAACACACTCAATTTCAAAATCTGTGGCTTGGACCATTTTTAATTGCTGAAAAGTTGGGTCCTAGTTCTTTTCCATTGCAGAATCTTGAAGGGCAGCCTGACACCTACCCGGTGAATGGCCAAGCCTTGAAAAAATACTTTGCTTGATAACTACCCTTGTATATTATGTACATATTTTTGCTTTTGTGTGCTTTTTCGTTTGCTTTTTAGTTTTTGATTTTTCCTTGAATTTATCAGTTTGTGTTTTCTTTCAAATACACATACCTGTACATTGAGCTATTCAGACAAAGATAAAAGAAATTTCCTTCGTTGAAATAACTTCTGAAAAATTTGTACAAACATCAATGGTATATTGCTAAAGTTTATATCTGTGTTGGAAAAGTCTGTTGTTTGAAAGAAGTTTACTGATCTCAATCTCTGAGTAAATTTCGTCATGATCATCCATTATCTTTTTATGCTATCCGTATTCCATAAAGGAATGACTCAGAAGATGTCTCCCTATCTTAGGAAGTTGTTTTTGTAAATAAAACACCTCTGGATCTAAATAAAGGACAGTTCTAAAAAAATTCTGATGAGGTCTGAAAAATATGTTAAAATATGATGATTTTCAGCGTCACTCCGCTCAACTATATATCTATGAAAAAACAAAACATAAAAATTATTAATAAGAGCTGTGGGAAGTGCTTGTAAACCCGTCGGGATACTGAATAGGTCTGATGGCAGCGGGTAAATGCATGCATGGCGCCAAGACAACTTCGCCGGGGTACTGAACAGGCCCACTGGCAGCGAAGCAATGTCGGGTATATGAAAATTTGCAAAAAAAAAAGAAAAGAGAAACCTCTTTAATGTCCTTTATTCTCATCCAGAACTTCTTGATAGGATAAAGATGTCATAGTGGGTTAAATGGCAACCCTGTCGAGGCTATGGATGCCTGCTGGCAGCAGTGGCTATACCAACAGTATTGAAGATGTTATCTTTAATATTGTGACTTGCGGATCTCAAGATTGTTATCAGTTTTCATCCTTTGAAACACTGCTGTAATAGTTGGTAAATGATGATGTTTATACGATTTTCTGGTTGTTATTTTTGAGTTGGAATTATCTTTGCTGTCCTAATCTGAATTTGTTTCTTTTGGCAGAGATAACTACTTCTACCAGTGTGTCACCATTGTTGGCAGCCAATTCACATTTTTCCACTATCTTACAAGCTTCGTACACCAATGTTTTGCAAACATCAATTTTTCGTCGCAATTTTTCAAATAAACGACATTTTTATTTCTTTTGCGACATTTGCACATTTACCTTTGTTTTGTTTTCACAACTGTAAGCATGAAAACTTAGTCTTTCGAAGTCGCATTAAAATCATTATTTGAACTGTTGTTATCTCTCTTGTCAATATGCTTACTGCGCTTACATTGCACTTGTCGTTATATAGCTGGCAAGATCCTTTGATCGGTACTCATGCTTCGATCGATTTTGTGACTTGGTTTCATTGAATTTGTAATACATTGGCTCTTGGATTTATATGTTATTTGACTCATTTGACCATTGGTTTCATGAAGATGCATAGGGGTTATGATTAAATCTTTTATATATATCTTTTAATATAATGCCTATGTTCTTGTTTTCAAAACTATTGGCACTTTGATTATATGAAAACCCAATGGTACATTGGTTAAACTATTGATATGAGCTATTACGCTACATTGGCGCATGGTTAAACATTTGATTTTGGTTTCAAATCGTATGTTGATGGTTTAAAACTTTGGCATAATGTTGATTGTGCGTTGGTTTATACACTTAACATTTGTTTTCATTGGTCAGCCAAGTGACATGACTGTTGAGTTATGTTATAGTGGGTTTAACAACTATGAAAGCCGACGGTTGTACTTTGGCAATTACTATAGTGCATGGCAGAGATAAGCTCCACCACCTTCGCATGATGGCATTTATGCCTATCCCCTATCCTCGTTCACTTCTGTTAGCTCGGGTAGCTCTGCTCCTGTGTGTGTTATGATCCAAACCCTCGGCTTACCATGTGCTCGGCTCCATGGCACCAGTCGTGCGAATCGAGCCAAATGGAAACCAAGCCTTGTTAATGTTTGACAATGCTCGCAAAGACTTGGAGGAAAACGGATGGCTCACCTTCATACAACGATTTGAGGGTTTTAACCTCTGTGTAGCACGACAGTTTTCCATGACTTTCGATTGCTGTAGATCTAAGGTGGGTGACATCCAGTTGGAAATCGATGAGAAATTTATCAGCTCTACTATAGGGATACCCTCATCGGGACAATGTTGGTTCAAAAATTATAAGGTCGAGGAGGTGCCATGGACACTTCTATTCGTCTCACGCAAAGTCACCTCTTGTGACAGAGGTATGCCCATATCTGCACTTAAACCACGATGGCATGATACTTTGATGGTAATCAAACAGTTCGTGACCTGTGAAGGTCGATACAGACTCGTCTTTCTCTACCACCTACGTTTGTTAATGATTTTTATGGGATACTCGTTGAATATGCCCTTTTACTTTCATCGAAGACTATATAAAATGTCGAAAAGGTTTAAAAGACAGAAGGCTGACAGTAGCATGTTCCACTATGGGCTTATTAAGCTTATCGTTGTGCATCATTTGAGTTTACACGGTGATAGTTGGAGGGCTTTCATCGCCCGAAATGGTTTTGATGACACAGACCCTGTCCAGGTTGACAAACCTGTGGTGAGTGAAGTCAAGGCCGAGCCGCCTGTGCCCTTCCATATCCTATTGCCTCTACCTAAACCTTCGATCGATCCTAAGGTTGACTTACCCGACGCTATAACTGAGAAGTCCGAGACTATTAAGAAGCCTACTTGCAAAAAGCCCAAGGCAAACCCTACTGCTAATGCCAAAGGAAAAAGGAATGCTTAGCTCATTTCGAGAATGGCTAGAAATAAGCCTAAACCCTCTACTGAGCGAGACCCTATCTTCCTTAGTGAAGATTTGGACTCTGATGTAGAACGTTTCTTAGCCAACGAGTACCCTTATTCGCAGGGTTTATGCCTCGAACCACCTTACGATTTTGTGACAAATCTTCCTCCCTGCCTAAGGAACGACCCTAGCTACCCTGGTATCAAATTGACTCGTGAAACCCTCAACAATGTGTCCAAACCCTCACCTGCTCTTTTGAAGCCCGCACAGTCATCCTGTGACCAATGCGATTTATGGTTGGAGCGATACTACATTGATGTTCCCCTACTCCAATCGAAAATTCAATCGTTGGAAAGTCAAGTGGTAGTATTGACCAGCCAAAGAGACCAACTCCAAACAACTGATAAGAAGCAGAAGACAACTGGATCCATCCTTTTCAAGAATGTTGAAACAACCACAGCTGTTATCAACTCCAAATTGCTATGATCAAGCCTTTTGCTCGCCATACAGGTATGATTTTGATATCGTTTTAGTTCTGTGAATGACCATGAGTAATATAGTGATCGAAATTTAGTCTTCGAATAACTCTGTTTACATTTTGTAACGACTTTGTCATAATGTGTTTATCCTGTATAGTGTTTTCGATTGCTAAAAATGAATGGAATTTCGATTTGGTTACATGATTTACCCAACCTAGTCACTGATAGATTTTATCGGATTTGATTGATTTCGATTGGATTGGATTTGCCTGATTGAGTTAACGAAATTAATGGTTTTCTTTCAATTCAATTCGTTTTGTATCCACTCCGAACATAAATTTTTCATACTCAATTTAGAATACGATCATGTTTGAATTTGACTTTGTTATGAGTCATATGTCGTGATTGGCAAACGATTTTGGTTGTTACGATCTTGTAATATGATTGTCAAGTAATCTTCTAAGAACAAGAATACAACTCTGTTCGATTTGTATTTGAAAAATATGACTCTGTTTCGTATGAAAACAATGCTCTCAGTTAAGTCTGTGCAAATGCGCCCGAATCGTGGAATGGTTTTGATTTGTAATGACTATGATTAAACCTTTTCTGTTCAATTCTCTCCAATTCTGATCGGATTGCCCCATATTTTGAGTTGGAAAGATTGTTTATGAGCTGGATTCGTGTTTTAATTGCTGCTCTGTGATGCAGGAGCATCGTAACTTCCAAAGCCAGCGTGGAGCCAACACATGTGTTTCTAAACACATGACATATAAGATTGATAACTTTTGATAACTTTTTGAATTTTCATTAAAGATGAAGCGCCATATCCTTCGATGAAACATTTATGAGGGAGCGCCTGTTGTATTATATCAGACCTCGAGCCTTACGCTCTTGTCTGAATTAGATAAGAAGGCATTTAATAGTTTTAATGCTGTTAGATAGGATTTTAATTGTAGATTTGATAGTTGCAGAATTCGAGAGGGAAAACGGATATAGACACCCTCCTTTGTACATTGTATCAAGAGGAGATAATTGAGAAACAGGAGCAAGCAGAGCAGAGCAGAGAAGTGTATGAAGGACTTCCATGTACAGATATTGAATTAATAAGAAAAGCTTTGATTCGATTCCATGGTAGTGTTATTCTCTGTGTATTGTTGATATTATGCTCATGAATGTTTGCTTCTTGTCATACATGTGCTTTGATATGTTGTGTATGTGATTTCATAGTTAACTTGAAGTCTGTGAGGACCAGGAGTTAGTTTCAATTGTTTCTCTATTCTGAATCAGAGATTCCTGCAAGGAGTGCAGTAGAATTTGTCCGCAAGGAGTGCGTGACTGCAGGGTTCAGATAGAGGAAGCTTTTGGTCTAAGTTCCTAGGAGTGCAGATTTGGCACCGAAGCCGTGTAAGGCGTGCGCAGGCTAGGAGAAGACTCAGAGTTGCGATTCTGAGCTAAGGGAGTGGAAGACTTCTGCTGCAGGAGGGCGCAGAACCAAAGAGTTCCAATACTTAGTCATGTTCAGAGCTTTGTCACAAGGAGTGCGTGCAATAAGTCCTCACAAAGTCTTGTGAAGCAAGGATAAGCTCAGGAGGGATAGGCCTATAGTTCCCTGAAGGAGAATTGTAGGATTGCTGTGGAAAATTCGAGAGAAGTTGCACAGATTTCGAGTGGTCGAACAAGTTCTCACAGGGAGAGTGTTTGAAATTCATTTCGCAGAGAACAACCAGGAAGGATAGACGGTTGTAATCCCCTGAAGAGATTTCACGAGGACCCAAGAGCTATCAGATCGTACAAAGGTGCACGGAGGTTACAGGGTGAGCATTAGAAGCTCGAAGCTCAGGAGGAAATAGCGTCGTCGATTTGGGATCGTTGGATCGTAGTGCGCCATCGCATATCGGCATATCGCGAGTCAGAGCACCAAGTTTCCGGAGCGGGAGCAGCGAAATCGCGAAGAGCGATACTCCGACAGGATCTGAGCCATTGATTGTGAGAGAACGCGTCAGAGAATCCAAATATCTCAGAGTTCGGAGAATCGGGGTTCTCGACAACAAGGAACACTTGCATCTTGAATTCATGATCCGTGAAATCCCGAAGGTGATGTGGCAGTGTGGGACCACGGGGTGCTAGTGGAGTACAGGTGGCACCATATTGGGAATCGGGGAAAGGTAAGTCCTGAGTTCATCAATGACAGGACTGGCGATCCTGCGAGTTTCGAAGTCCCGATAGAAGGTTAAAAGGTGGAGGAATCGAGTCCACACGAGTCTCGGGAATTCGGCATATCGGGATTCGGTGATTGGAGGCTCGACTTGTTGACATCGCAAGTAGAGATTTCCCGACAGGGGGAAGTTCCGATAGCGGAGGGGAGTCAACGTTGACTCGTATCAGACTTCGGGGAATTGCAAGGTGAGAAACACACGACCACAGGATTAGCGAAATCGCGAAGTCCGATTTCCCGATTTGGAAGGGAGATCAGTGGAGAATTGCTGTGGGTAAGGAACTTCCGACAAGGGAGTTGAAGGACCATTGAGTTCTTCGGGCCAAATATTTTAGAAGGTCCTGGTGGAAGCGGAAGGGCACGGGGTGACGTCTGCACCACTCTGTTTGAATTGTAAAAACGGAATTGATCAATATTCGTGATTTTTGTCAAATCCGATTATAATTCATTGTCAAATGAATGATTTTGATCTTATTTTCCCAGTTTGCAATAACAAATTGCGAATTCTGTTGCTAATCAATTGATCCTGTTACGATTTTATTTGGATTGATTTTCACGCCGGTTTGAATTGCTCTATTCGTGGCATGTATCGTTTGCTATGACAACACAGTTATAACGATTTGAAAATGATTTTGTCGTATCTCCTGTTGTCAAGGAATGCATAACGATTACCTGCGATTTTTTTTTATTATGTTAGTTTCAAATTGGATATGAAACGATGTCACAAATATTTGGTTATGATTCTGTTCGCCCGACTTCAAGGTAACAAACGAAACAGAGTATGCATATCTCTGTATTCGGTTGATTGATTTTGATTCTATTTGATTTGGAATGGTATAACCATTTCAATTTTAATGATTTGTTTTCAAATAGCTTTTGGATGTTAATTCAATTTGATTCTTAAAAAGATTGTCAATCTATTTTAATGTTGATTCTGTGTCTTATTTAGACTAGCTACAGAATCAGAGGATTCTGTAGCTAGTCTATATAATTAGATTTTTATTGTTTTATTAATAAAATATCCCTCTAACTTGTCCATTTCTGACCTGTTTCAGGTAAATTCGAATTGCATGGGACATGCTGGACAGTTCAAGAGATATTTTGGGTGTTTTAGTTTTATTGTATTTTCCTAGTTTAGTTAAACTTGGGATATCTGCCCAGATTTATGTAAACAATTTGATAACTTCCACAGGGAGGTTTTACCCTGTGGAAAACTTATAAATACTTATTATTTTTGTAATAAGGATCATCCTCACTTGTGGGAGAACCAGGCTATGGATTTCTAATACAAACTGAGACAGAAGTTGATGTTCTGCTACAACTTTCGCTTTCATAATATTCAATCTTTTGTTTCATGTTTATGTTTATCAATTTGCATTTGATTAGTGACTACTTTATCTATCATAGTCTTTTGCAAAATGATATGAATTAATTAATATGATCCATGTCTGATTTCTTTCACTAATTTAAAAACACAACAATTACTTGGTTCAGTTTATGAATGACAGATTTCTCTTCTTCATCAATTGAATTATTTATGTATAGATCTTTACATACGGATTTATCTAATTGTGGAGATTTATAAATCATATGACTGTTGTGATTTTTATGTCTTGTTTGTCCTATAAACATACTTGAAGAGCACTGCAGCTATCGTTTACGAGAAGCTCTCAGACAATTCGATGTGGGTTTCCTCCCTCCGATCTACTAAAACAGTCATCATACCAGGACAAATCTGGAACGTTTCCAGGTCAGTTTGTCATTTACTTGTTTAGTATATTTATTAGTAGTTTAGTTAGATATATGTTTTAGTTTAGGTTAGTAATTAGAATTAGTATATTAGTGATTTAGTTTAGTTAGTTTTCTGTTTTATTTATTTTTCATAAAATTATAAAATCAACAAAAACATCTTTCGTTGTCTTAGGGCAGAATATTTATGAGTTTTTCAGATTTTATTTAAATATGTAAATTGTAGATATTGTACATTTTGTGAATAAATTATATTTCAGTTAGTAGTTAGATAGTTAATTAGTTAGAGTTAGTAGTTAGTAGATTGTATATATAGAATAGTTAGATTAGTTTAGTTTGTTTTAGTAGTTAGTTCTAGTTTATTTTGTTTAATAGTTAGTTTTATGTTAGATTAGTTTGTTAGTTTGTTTTATTTGTTTTTAGTTAGATTAGTTAGTTTAGATTAGTTTTCTTTTGTTTTCTTAGGACCTTAGATCGGCTAACGGAGCCGCTAAACCCATCAAGGTGGTTCATCCCAAACGGCTTAGGTTATTAGACAACCCCGGATCGATTCCACTCTCTCAGTTGATGGACGGTTAAGTTTGCCCATCAATAGACAGATAGGGTCATTCAACAACCTTGTCAAGTCTGTCAAATGCAAGGTTGCGAGAAAAGGTAGTTTGGGTTGTTGGTGATAACCTGGGAAAAAGGGACCTGGAGTTTGACTGACACTAGGTTGCCAGGAAAAGTTCAGCTGCTGGCTTGGGTTCTGGTAAAAACCATGGCCATGACCAGCATATGGATTTTGCATGTGAGGAGACATCATCGACTGATTCCCAAAAAAGGACGTAGATGTATGGGCGTGCATTACATTCGGAGGACTTTGGGAAGGGTTGCCCCATGCCGATCCCGTGGGGATAGGCATAGTATCTTGTCCAGGGTTCCATTGACTGTGGAAAGAATTGCCCCAGATCGACATTCCTGACGAGGGAACAGATCCCTGCCAAGAATTCCAAGGCCCTGATGTGGAAGAAGTTCCTGGGTTTTCCCCTTGTGCAAGAATAGTACCCTGCATAGGAATAGGTTGTTCGAAACCGGGGTTGCCCCGAGTCAGCAAAGCAACTGACGAGAAGGCGTTGTTACCAAACGTACCGAACAAAGAAAATGGTTTCAAACCTACCGGCATATTATTCGAAGGTGGTCCTTGACTCCCTGCTCCAAATAAACTATGGTGTGCAAGTGGCCCGACGAATTGTTGATGCATGCCACCGAGCGAAGGGGATGAAGGAGGTATATGACCTCCCCCGTAATGGAAAGAGTTAAAAGGAGCTGAAGTGCCCCCCATGTGACCTTGCAGAGGAGCATTAGAGCTCCCTGCCCCCAGACCTAAAGTCTGTGAAGTGGAGTAGGAAAGTACATGACTTGTACCTGAGCTAGGCATCTCGTATGAGAATGGAGGGCCTGTCGCACTTGGTGGGAAAGGGGTTGTGGCCGCCACCATAGATGGGATTAGACCACTGTGCGAGGTAGAGGTCACCGAGACCATGGTGGCTCGGACCGCTGACGGTGGGTTAGGAGGTGGAAACTCTCCTTTGGTGACAACCGTAGTGGGAATTGAAGAATTCCCTGAGGGAGTGACAACATTTGTTTCCATTGCTGTGTACGATATTGTTTGGCACTTGTAAGAGTGAATCAGTACAATGCTGGGTGCCAAAAGATCAGTGGTTGGAGTTTCAGGTGGACCAAGAGCTTTCGCTCCAAAGTCTAAAATGATCGTTTCCTCCAGATGTTGGTCGAGCACAATTTCTTGTGACCCGATCGCTTCAAAAGACCCTTGTTGGTTTAGCTTTCGCCTTAGTGGTGGCGGGGGTGGCTCTAGTGTAACCGGTGATAGGCCCTGAAGCCTTCGTGACTGGGGGAGCTCGTGATCCTCCACTGTGTGAGAAGATCAAAGACACTCTAGGGCTGTCTATTCGTTCAAAAAAAACAACACACACTAAAAGTCCCTACAAGATAAAACAAGTAAACACTAAACTAATTGGAAGAACAGTTACAACAACCAAAACTAGAGCAACTTATTGGTGCAAGTGCAACTCGAACACGGAAGCACCCTCCGGGTATACTCTGCAAAGCATGGCCCGTTGTCTATCCTAGGTACCACGATATACCCCCGCAGTCACCTGTGTATGTCCCTAAAAAGATAGGCAACTAGGTTGCCAGCGTGCAAACAGTCACTAGGCGAGTACAGTCAAAATTCGGGTAGACCGCAATGAGCAGAGTATCGAGCCCGAAACCTATTAAGGGTATCGAAAGCAAGTGGTCCGGAAGACAACTGAGGACCTCGAATGGATTCGAGACCCATGAAGCTCCGTGGCAAATGCAATCGACGGAATCCCAATACAAGCCCTCTATATGTGTTCTCCACTACAATTGGTCCAGCTTTGGAGGGGTTATCTCTGCTACCTTCCCGCATGCGACCTTGTTTTTATCCCCTGTGTTAGAGGGGGGTTGACAATATTTTATAGTCGACAAAAGAAAATATTATATGTGAGTTACTACGTATTAAGTTTATTGTTTTAACAATCAAAATCAATTATAAAGTAGAATAACAACATAATTTATTTTTATTATTATTACTTATATTTTCTATTAAA
>ML793515.1:34521-47780 GCA_009831015.1 Picea engelmannii
TCGAATTGGAGATTAGATTGGATCTTCTCCTTGATTATTTGAAACAAGAAACTAAACATAGATGAGGAGGTTTTCAGATCCATTTCTTTTGGATCTTGATTATTATCTATTGTTTCTATATAAACTCTGTAGAATGAGAGGAATTGAGGGGGGGGAGGGGGGGGAATTGGAGATCCAGAGAAACTTTTTATGGAGCTTATTGTAAAAGGAATTTATGTTCAATTGACACTTAATAGCAAAGGCATATGGATGGTTAAACCTTCTTTTTCTACTTTGTTATTTCATTCTTCATGCTTGAATTTATTATTCAAATTGCAATGTTTTTTGGTTCTTGAATGTTAATTTATACAATGAAGATTTTGCTGTAGAGATAATTTTCAAGTAATGATTTCAAGTTGATACTCCTGTTTCTTTATAATATATTGAGACTAAACTTTTGTGAAGTTGACAAATTGAAGACTTCACTTTCCTTTTTCTTGAATTGGTTTACTCCATCTATGTACCTACCTATTATTCATCCAATGGGATATGCAATGTTTTAACCTTGATTTTCATGCCATGCTGTAAACTTGACCCAATTTTTAACCATTATACAAAAACCAAATCATAAAACCCTCAAACTTTTCAATAAAATCAATGATGCCCTAGATTTCCCTTAGTAGTCGAGTGCAACTTTAGGGACTAACACCTGTAATAAATTCTAGCAATATGGTCTCCCATTTCCATTCCGGTACTGGCAATGGTTGTAGTAGGTCAGTTGGATGTTGGTGTTCATCCTTAACTTTCTGACAATCTTGGAACCTCGTCAAATATTCTGTTGTTTCTCCCTTCATAATAGGTCAATAAAATAGTTTTCTAAGTGCTTTTATCATTTTCTGGTATCCTGGATGACCAGAATACAATTTTTTATGCACTTCATCCAAGACTGTCATCTTTAATTTAACTAAATCTGGTAGGTAAACTATATTTTTAAATCGTAATAGTCCATTTTTGTCAATACTCAGATCTTCTTTATCTAAGTTTGCGGTATTGTTTTGTAATTCTACCATTGTTTTAGTGTAATTTTCGTCGTTAATACCTGTTGTCCTTATTTTCTTTCCATGTCACTTTCTGCTCTACTGACATTTATTTGGAGTAACCCATGGACTCTTCTTCTTAGGGAATCTGCTACCTTATTTTCCTTACCCTTGATATGTCTTACCTCAAAATTGAATTCGCCCAAGAAGGCTAGCCATCTTGCTTGCCTTGCATTAATAATTGGCTGACTAAACAAATATTTGACTCTAATATTATCTGTCAATAATAAAAAAAAAAATCCCATTATGTAGTGTGGCCACATTTTTAAGGCGTGTATTACTGTTGCCAATTCTAATTCATGAGTGACGTAGTTTCACTCATGTTCTTTTAATTTCTGGGACTCATAAAAAATCACGTGTCCTTCTTGACTTAGGACACCACCTAGTCCTTCTTTTCTCACATCGACACAGATGGTAAAGTGTTTATCTGGGTCTTCTACCTTCAAGATGGGTGCAGTTGTCAACAATTCCTTCAGCTTGTTAAAACTATCTTGACACTTTTGTGACCAATTAAACTTGGTCCCTTTATTTTGTAATGATGTGATAGGGCAGGCCATTTTGGAAAACCCCTCTATAAATCTGCGATAATATCCGGTGATTCCCATGAATGACCGGATATCTTATACATCTTTAGGTATTGGCCATTCCATGATGGATTTTATTTTCTCAGGGTCTACTGCAATGCCTTTAGCTGAAATTACATGTCCTAGGTACTATATTTTCTTTTGATAGAAATCACACTTATCAAATTTGGTGTACAGTTTGTGTTTCCTCAAAGTTTGCAGAACTATTCTTAAGTGTCCTTCATGTTCTTCCTCTATTTTAGAATAGACCAGAATGTCGTCGATAAATACTAGTACGAACTTGTCTAAATATTGATTGAAAATACTGTTCATCAGGCACATAAACGTGTTTGGTGCATTAGTGAGTCTGAAAGGTATGACTATGAACTCATAGTGTCCATATCTTGTTTCAAAGGTTGTTTTGCTTATGTCCTCATCTTTTATCCTGACTTGATGGTAATCGGATCGTAAATCCAACTTTGAAAAGATTTTGGCCCCACCTACTTGATCGAATAGGTCATTTATCCTAGGTAAGGGGTGCTTGTTCTTAATATTCATTTTATTCAATTATTTATAGTCGATACATAGCCTTAGAGTATTGTCTTTCTTTTTCACAAAGAGGACTGGTGCTCCCCATGGTGAAACACTTGGCCTGATATACTCTTTGTCCAACAATTCGTGTAGCTGCATTTTTAATTCTGTCAATTCTGATAAACTCATTTGGTAAGGTGCTTTAGAGATAGGGGCTGAACCAGGTAGCAGGTCTATGGAGAAGTCTATTTCCATTCTAGGAGGTAATTTAGGTATCTCATCAACAAACACATCTTTGAATTCATGTAGGACAACAAAGTCTTCCAAGTTGGGCTTATCTTCTTTTTCTAACAAATTTGTTATTTGGATGGCATAAGCTTGGCAACCCTTTCTCATGCATTTCTTGAATTTCATGGTTGTGACTTGTCTAAATGATACTAGTTTTGGTATACATTGGGTTGTTCTAATAGTGTCATAATCGTCTTTATAATTAAGTGTCTTTGTATAAAAATCTAGAACTTATTTGTTCTTTTCCAACCAATCCATTCTGATAATCACATCATAAGATCCTAGTGGTAGAATGTTCATATTTGTTCTTATGTTTTGACCATCTAAACTGAACTCAAAATCAGAAATAAAGTCAACCACTTTTCTTTTTGTTCCTGTTTCTAGTTGTACCAACCATGATTTTGTGTGTTTCACTTTCTTAAGTTTATTTGACTCTACCACAGCAGGAGTGATATAACTTAACATAGCTCCAGGGTCAATTAAAACAAAAATTCCAGTGTTATTGATTTTTCCTTCGATTTCCACCACAGAGGATTGGTGGTCATCTTGTTGACCACCAATGGCTGCATTTATCTGATGCAAGCTTCTGCCTACATCCCTCACCGTCGAAGCTTCCTGCAAATTATGAACAACAATTATGTTTGTTGTGTTTAATTTTCTTAAATTCTCCTTCGAGGTGGTCTACTTGTTTTCTCTTCTTCTTTGTTTTTGTTTTGTCCTCAGCTGAAGGTGTACCTTCAGAAGAACTGACTCCTATTTCTGCTTCAGGTCCAGATTTCTTGGAAGCCCTCTTTCTAACCTCTTCTTCATTATTATCGTCTTTTGGGATTTTCTTTGTCACTATACTGCGCAACAGGACTTCATTTATTTCATGTTGCTCCTGCTGTTATTTCTTCAATTTTTCATTGTCGGCTTTGAAAACTTGCAGTTCAACAATAATATTGCTCATTACTTCCATTACTTCCGTAGGTGAGCTTCCGTTACTATTTTGTCGTTTCTCTCCAGAAGGTCTCTGCTCTGGATTTCCTTCAATTCTGATTTCTGCGTCATTTTGGGCTGCCATAATTCACACAAAACAAAAAGGGTTTTATGTTTGTAATAATAAAGGTTTATTAGTTTTACATAATAGAATTATATGCGTAAGTAAATCAGTTGGCCCTGTTCAAGGTCCAAGTGTTGTAACATTTTCTATGATACCATATGTAATTTACCTCGAATCTACCATTATATATATATATATATATATATATATATATATATATATTATTTTACCATTAATCTCTAATTTCATATATAATCATTGCTAAGGAGAGATAGTCTTTCTTCCTATAAAACTCAGTGAAGTATCTTATATTCATTCTATCATAAGGTGCCACTCTACACTAGTCAACTTACTCGAATAGGAAAGTTACATAGATGGTTTACCAAACTTTCATAAGTTTCCTTGGTTTCGAATCTACTTATTTGCATATATAGTTATATACACATAACAGTTTGGCCTAGGACTTATAATCTTTTCTATCCTTATCGCAAGTCCCCTATGTTGCGCGCAAATCTAACTATTGTATTTGACATTAAAATTATGTGCCTTTTAACAAGGCACGAGGATGAGACCATATCCGTTACCTGAACCAAATACAGCTTGGAAAAAGTCTCTTGGCAGATGAAAATTAATGCTAAGTCTTGTTTGATTTGGAACTTTACCTTTATGATTGTCTCAACGGAGTTTCATCTGAATGATAGGCTAACTGCCAAGTTACAGTTGGGAGTGAACGCACTCCAACTAGTCGAGTCATTGAGGTCAACATTAACTTCGCGTTTTTTCTTGGGTGGAAGAAAGGTTTGTCTGTCAAAGCGAGTTAAAGGAATCCTGTCCTTCCATCCAATAGAATCGTGTCAAGTTCTTCCCCATCACATGGCCAAACCACCATGGTACCCTCGACATTTACTCGACATCGACGAACTACTCTTAGTGTTGAGTTAGTTTTCCTTGTCATTGTGAATCCCTTGATATGGCTTGGTATGTTATTACTTCACAGAGGAGGCAGGAGAAACAAAGGCCACTACCCAGTGTAGCAGACATCACAACTGCCCTTTCTGGTAAGTTCTTCTTTTAATGCTACGAAATTCTAAAGGGTAGGGCGAGACATCGGAAAAATTGTAGCAGAGAGAATGTCATGTGTTCTGTAACTCTTGCTATAATGTTCTGTTAAGCGCCCCTTGTCATTATTCCTAGAATATTTAGGGGTAACCCACTCTTGGAGGTAGTTGTAAACCATGGTTATGTATTTGGGAGTACTCTACACTTGTATAGTTTCTGTAATGTACCTAAAAAAAAAGACTGTCAAAAAAAAATATTTGTTTGTACATTTATCCTTGAATAGTTTAGAGATTCAAGCAAGTAAGATTTTTGTTATATAGCTCGAGTCTGAAATTTTGTTAGAGTCCTTACTGTCGTCGACTATCCTTACAATTCAACTTAAAGTTTTCTAATCGATGATATAATAAGTGTTTAATTCTCACTTCAATGTTTATTTAAAGTCCTGTAATTATAATTAATTTCCTATCTATTTGTACCTATAACACTACCACGGTCTTAACAAATAAAAACGAATTTGGGTTCTTATGGCCAAATCCTTACGCATTAGATCCTACATAGAAACATTACCATATGTTTACAATACAAACAACTTTGGGATTTTATGGCCAAATCCTTACACATTAGATCCTACCTAGAAAACATTACCATATGTTTACAATACAAACGACTTTGGGTTTTATGGCCTAGGCCTCATGCGTTAGTCCATACACATACTCATACGATGAAGAGGACCAAACGGACTTAGGTAAAAGTGGTATTAGTCTATACTCCTCTGCGAGAGTTTAAATATAGGTAGACTCCTTTAGTTTTTAAAAGTATCCAGATACAGGATAGTGGTTAGGTAAGACCCTTCCGATTAAACTCAGAGTATGAATATTCCATAATCCTCCACACGTGCTAGTAATCCTATTCGGCTCCACATGTTCGTAACGTAGAATCCACTGTACATGTAATAACTGCATTCATTGTGATTTAGGTTTTAGGTCCGATATGCATTTACCCATCCCATTCAGCTCCACCTCTCTGAACGTAGTGTCAACTCTGCATTGTATCAACTACATTTATTGTGATTTGGGTTTAAAGATTTCCATGAGTGGCACCGACACTTCTTTACTCAGAATCTCATTAATTACCAAAGGAGGGGTAGGTCTGATACACACTTAATCCTGGCTAGATCATTAAGGAGGTAGGGTATACGTTGCAGTCGAGGCCATCACCTGTCCTAATATCCAATATGGACGTGACAAGTCGATCTCATCACCTGGTCATTCGTACCCGCAGACCTCATTCTCCGAGGAAGGGATAAGTTAGGTTGATGGGTTTTTTTGTGGAAAGGTCCTCCAGAAGTCTAACTCTACGACTCCAATTTCTTGGCAAGGAGAAAAACAGTGAGGTTTTTCTCATAGTGGAGGTGGCATCGCTATCTACCCTACTAGTAAGGTTCTTGTTACTTCTGTATCTCTAGTTCTGAGATCTGTGGCCGAGTTTTTTCTTCCTCTTGCAACCACTATTTGTGACCTATGCACCGTAGTGATTATAATCTCTATAAGTGGTTGTTCTCTTGCTACCAAGACTCCAGGAAGGTTCTGGAAGTTCATCCCCTCTGCTAGGCAGTTGTATTACCGCGTCCTTATCTGTTCTGGAAATTTCTGAAGGGGCTGGATACCTCGTCCCTTTGTTTCTTGGTGTTTTCGCAAGTAGATTGTATCTAGGGCATGATGTTTTCCACTCTACTTCGCTATCATGTATCATTGTTTAGTATTGAGCTTCTGTAGGGTTTTCCCGGATTCCATTCCATAAACTATGTTTATTACGATGAGGGCGTTGCACTGTAACTGCAGTATTTCCTTGTCCATATTAATGAATTTTTTCTGTTTCGTTGGCTCAAAACTTCCATCGTGGTTGGTTATACTCTGTTTAGTATATGAATAGGGTTTTCCCAACCCAACTCCACTCTTTTGCCTCAAGGGCTCCTTTCTCTTGTATACCATCCTCACCAATCAACCTGTAATCCCAATGAGAGAGCTCCTAAAAGGA
Source organism: Picea engelmannii (assembly GCA_009831015.1). Classification (NCBI taxonomy): domain Eukaryota; kingdom Viridiplantae; phylum Streptophyta; class Pinopsida; order Pinales; family Pinaceae; genus Picea; species Picea engelmannii. The sequence goes on from ML793515.1 coordinate 41,118, forward strand.
ACTTTCCTAAAAGTGTTTTCCAAATCTTGGTTTGAATGGTATTTCTCGGTTCGAAAGATTTATACCATATAATTTTTAATTATTTGCGGGTTCTGTAATGGATTATTTTGGTTTGTTGATAGATGAAGTCAATCTGTATTACTTAAATCCTTTCTTTATAAATTTTTAAAGAAAAGGATTTCTTTATTTAACATTCATGTTAACTGTATCTTCGATTTTATCTCTTTATGAAGATTTTGTTTAGTAGTTATCGGTATCTTGTCTATACCTTAGAATATATTCAATCTTTGTTTAATGTCTCTGGAATCGGTGTTGGACTACTGTTATATTTACAAAAGCCGTAATTTTCTTATATAACTCTCTTTTTGAACTGGATGTTGTAACTAATGATGGGACCCTGTTTTGATGCGAGGGTACCCATCAGCTTAATCAAGCTCGATCCTCCCCTTTTCGGTTGGCGGACGACCACGGCTGGGACATGGATCATGCCCACAGAAAAATCCAAGATAAGTACAGGTTCTGTCTATGATGTATTTCCATCCTGTAGATAATTTCATTCAACCTCCTTTCGTATAATTCTAATATTTCAATGGCATGTTTAGTTACTAATATTTTATTTATACGAATTTTGCAGAGTCCTCATCGGTAAGAAGCTTCAGATATCTGCGTTTGTCCTTGGATATAAAAGTACTCGGGTTCCATGCCCGTAACCCTCAATGTCTCATTCCTTTATTTCTAAAGGAAGGGAACGGTCCCTTTCCAGTCCTTTTATTTACTGTGTAGTTATGTTCTGGTTTCAGTACCATTGAATAAGGGTAACCCGTCTTGTGATGGAAATTTCTATCATTGGAAAATAAAACACTGTATGGGATGCTCATTTGTTTCAATTCCAAATGAGATATGTAATATTATTCTTAAAAGAATTACAATGTCTCCCTTCCACCTACTTGTGTTGGCATACTAGTTATTTTATTGTTTTAATATACTAGCGCCATATTGGCTACTTCCTCGAAATGATTTTGAAAAAGAAAAAGGTACTCGGCTATTGTCGGCTATATGTATGTCTTGTTTTTAGTTGACTCTAGATCACAAGATGGTAAACGAATTCAATTTTCACTTATTGTACTTTGTGTTAAAGGATTTCCTTTGAAAGTTCTAGGTGATTATGTTTTATTTACAGAGTTATGAATTTACTCAGGGGTATGTGCTAGGTTTTGGGATATCCCCTCTTCCTTGGGCCTTCACGCCTCTCATGATTAGTTCTAGTAATTAAACTCTGTTAATCCGATTCACTCAAAGAATTTCCCAACATTTCAACCTATACATTTTCATTAAACATCTGTTTGATATAAAGATGTGTAAATGTTGTAGGTGGTTTTTGGTATTCGCAAGATCACTTTCGTACTTTAAATATACATATAAATCTTAGACACTTGTGATTAGGGTTAACTCCCGAAAATCATGACTGTTAAGATGGTACATGGAAGAAATCTTAGTTAATTACTCTACTACTGTGCGTGCTTTTATATATCGGAAAATATGTATATGTACATATATATATTTATATCTATACACTATGCAGTTTCCATTTACATTCAATATATAGGTAAACTCAAATCTGCATTTCATTTTACTTGTGGGATTTTCAACGACAACACTTTACCTTACTACAGTAGTAATCAAACCACAACAAAAATATTCTTTAATAATTTACTAGGCAAATATTTTTAGCTAGTATACTTTCGGGGTCTAGTATGCATAACAAAAATGAGATACAACAAAGATATTCCATTCCGAACTAGTGCGGAGACATTCTAGCAATTCCTAAGTTTCAATAGGATGCATTTGATCTTTCATCTTTGATATTATTCCTAATTAGAATTAACAGATGCATTCTATCAAGTATGTAACCATTTAACATTCATCCAGAGAAGGGACAAAAATAACATATCTGAAATAATACGTTGAAGGACAAAGGGAACAACCACGTTCCTCCCAACCGTAGAATAGGGCAGCCAAATTAATTTCCTGATTCAGCCCCTAGACTGAACATGAATCCATGAGGGTGAACTTCGAAAAACTTCTCTTCAGTAATGTCCTACAGCTCCAACAGTTTCCTTGCCTCACACTCAAGCAATGTTCATAATAGAAAGTAAATCAATAGTCTCCTTCCCCAACATACTTGGTAGCGTCCTGCCTCCTCTCATATTCTCTTTATCATTTGCCTAGGTCTTTTCCCTCCCTTGGGAATTTTCGCAGCTTTCTAAATCCATGATTTTTAGGGGTTGCCAATGGCCAAATCACTGATTTTCCACTTGTAATAATCAACCCAAAGGTAGTTCCAACATGTTCCCCACTCATGGATTCATGGTCGGCTAAATTTAACATGGTTGTTCCATTTGTCCTCCTGCAATCAATATAAAATATTATGTTTTTATACAAGTGTCATAGTCAAATAGTTAGTTGGGTCAAATCAGGTCTCTGCCCAACAGTCAAAATAATTAATTACAATTACGAAATTCGAAATTCGAAATTGCCATAAATGGCAAAATTTTCCGAATTCGAATTTACTAAAAACGGAATAAATTTCCAGCAATTTTAAATTTCAAAAATATTTTATTTTTCGGGATGTCACATCCTTTCCCCCTTCAGTAAAACACTGTCCTCGGTGTTCATTCCTTTCTTGGAACAAGATTGGATGATATTTCCACAAATCTCCCTCCAACTCCCAAGTGGCCTCCTCAGGACTAAAGTGCTTCCATTGCACCTTTACCTAAGCGACGACTCTGTTATGAAGTGTTCTTTCTCTCTAGTATAGAATGCATAGGGATTCCACCTAGAACTTGCCTTCGGGTTCCACCTGCACCAAGTTCCAATCAATCCTATGAGTAGGGTCATGAATATACTTTTTCAGCGACGAAACATGAAATACATTATGAATTCTTAGATTAGTTGGAAGTGCAAGTTGATATGCTACGGGTCCAATTCGAGCTAGTATCTCGAAGGGCCCACAAAACTTGGGTGCCAACTTGGCACAATTCCCTAACTTCAACGAGCTCTTTCGTGCTTTGACCTTCAAATAAACATGGTCTCCCACTTGAAATTCCAAGTGTCTTCTTTTCTTATCTGCATAGATTTTTTGTCTGTCCTGTGCTTCTTTCAAGTTTTGTTGTACCTTTCTTACCATGTTCTCCATTTCTTGGAGCATCTCTGGTCCAACCATCAGTCTACTAGCCAAGTTATCCTAGCTAATTGGAGTCGTAAACTTTCTACCATATAGTATTTCGAAAGGGCTCAACTTAGCCGAAGTTTGGTACCCATTGTTATATGTGAATTCTACCAAGTGCAGGTAGTCTTCCCACTTGCTCGGTTTTTTTCTTACGTACATGCGAAGCATATCCTCTATGATTTGGTTTGTCCTTTTGGTCTGTCCATCCGTTTGTGGATGATAGATCGTACTGAAATTCAAGTTAGTGTTTATCCCTGCAAACAATTCCTTCCAAAAAGTGGATGTAAATTTTGCGTCTCTATCTGAAACGACCATTTTAGGAATACCATGCAGTCTAAAAGTTTCTTTCATGAATATTTCAGCAATGTTTATATCTTTAAAAGTAGACTTTACAGGAATAAAGTGTGCATACTTACTGAGTTTATCGATTACAACCATGATAGAATCATTCTGTTTCTGAGTTTTAGGCAAACCTGTGATAAAGTCCAGTGATATAGTCTCCCATTTCCATTCTGGTACTAGTAATGGATGTAATAGGCCGGTTGGATGCTGGTGTTCGGCCTTAACCTGCTGACAATATTGGCACCTAGCCAAGTACTCTGTTGTTTCTCCCTTCATATTAGGCCAATAAAATAGTTTTCTAAGTGTTCTTATTGTTTTCTCATAACCTGGATGAGCATAATATGGTTTCTTATGCACTTCATCCAAAACTGTTAATTTTAACTTTGTTGAATCTGGTATGTAAAGCTTGTTCTTCAATCATAATAGTCCCTTCTTTTCGATGCTTAGATCTGATTTGTCTGGGTTTGTGGTACCATTTTGTAATTTTGTCATTATCTTAGTGTAATCTCCATCGATAATACCTATCGTCCTTATCCTTTGTTCCATATCACTTTCTGCCCTCCTGATATTTATCTCAAATAACCCATGGACTCTTCTGCTTAAAGCATCTACTACTTTATTTTCCTTACCCTTGATGTGTCTGACCTCGAAGTCGAATTCGCTCAACAAGGCTAGCCATCTTGCTTGTCTTGCATTAAGATCTGGTTGACTAAACAGATATTTCACCCCACTATTATCCATCAATAATAGAATTTTTCTGCCCATTATGTAGTGTTGCCACATTTTTAAGCCATGTATCACTGCTGCCAATTCTAGATCATGTATTTTGCTCCTGTTCTTTTAATTTTTGGGACTCATAACAAATAACGTGTCCTTCCTGAGTTAGGACACCATCTAGTCCTTCTTTACTTGCATGAACACATACAGTGAAGTCTTTATCTGGGTCTGCTACCTTCAATATGGGTACAATTGTCAATAATCAGTTCAGCGTGTTGAATCTGTCTTGACACTTCTCTAACCAGTTAAACTTGGTCCCTTTCTTCTGTAATGAGGTGATAGGGTAGTCTATATTGGAAAACCCTTCTATAAATATGCGGTAATATCTGGTGATTCCCATGAATGACTGGATATCCGCTACATCCTTGGGTATCGACCATTCCATAATGGATTTTATTTTCTCCGGGTCTACGACAATGCCTCCTTGTGAAATTACATGTCCTAGATATTGTATTTCTTTCTGATAAAAGTCACACTTGTCAAATTTGGTGTATAGTTTGTGTTTCCTCAATGTTTGTAGAACTATCCTTAAGTGTTCGTTATGTTCTTCTTTCATTCTTGAATAGACCAGAATGTCGTCGATAAATACTACCACGAACTTGTCCAAGTATTGGCTGAGAATACTGTTCATTAGGCACATAAATTTGGTTGGTACGTTAGTGAGTCTGAAAGGTATGACTACGAATTCGTAGTGTCCATATCTTGTCCAAAAAGTTGTTTTGCTTATGTCCTCATCTTTTATCCTAACTTGATGATAACTGGATCGTAAATCCAACTTTGAAAAGATCTTGGCCCCACCTACTTGATCGTACAAATCATTTATCCTTTGTAAGGGGTATTTGTTCTTAATAATCAATTTGTTCAGTTGTCTATAATTGATACATGGTCTTAGAGTACCGTCCTTCTTTTTCACAAAGAGGACTGGAGCTCCCCATGGTGAGACACTCGGTTTGATATACTCTTTGTCCAACAATTCCTGTAATTGTACTTTTAATTCTATCAGTTCTGCTAGACTCATTCGGTAGGGTGATTTTGAGATAGGGGATAAACTGGGTAGTAGGTCTATGGAGAAGTATATTTCCCTTCTAGGAGGTAATTCTGGTATCTCATCCACAAACATGTCTCTAAATTCACGTAGGACAGCAAAGTCTTCTAACTTTGTCTTATCTTCTTTTTCTAATAGATTCGTCACTTGGATGGCATAAACTTGGCATCCCTTTCTAATACATTTCTTGAGTTGCATCACGGAAACTTGTCTGACTAATACAAGTTTAGGTATGCCTTGGGTTGTTCTAACAATGCCAAAATCATCTTTATAGCTAAGTTTCTTTGTATAATAGTCTAGTACTACTTTGTGTTGTTCCAACCAATCCATACCAATAATCATATCATAAGATCCTAGTGGTAGGATGCTCAGATTGGTCCTTATCTTTTGACCATATAAGTTGAACTCAAAATCAGAAATAAAGTCAACTACTTTCGTTTTAGTACTTGTTGCTAGTTGTACAAGCCATGATTTTGTGTGCTTTAGTTTCTTAAGTTTATTCGACTCTACTACATCAGGAGTAATATAACTTAACGTAGCTCCAGGGTCAATTAAAACAGAAATTCGAGTGTCATTGATTTTACCTTTGATTTCTACCATCGAGGACTGGTGGTTAGCTTGTCGACCATCTATGGTTGCATTTATCCGATGCAGACTTTTGCCCACGTCTCCCACTGTCGAGGCTTCCTGCAAATTGTGAACATCAGTTATTTTTGCTGAAATTAAACATGGATAGTTCCTCCTTAGATGAGGCTCTCTGCATTCACAACACTTTAATGGCTTGCGGGAGTTGTCCCCAAACTTCTTCGTTCCTAGGTTTACCGGTTTACCACTACCTTGCACATTCAGATGATTGGAGTGAAAATCCTTTCTTGGGAAACTTTTTGCTGCATTCCGATAAGGAGCTGGCTAGTATCCCTTCTTCCTTTAGTTCATTCGATCTTGCTTCTTATCCTTCCAGGCCTTGGGAAACTCTACCCACTATTTATACTGGTCATAGCACATTCGTTCTTTCTTGAATACCTCACTCAAGGATTTGGGGTTGTCAAACTCAATTCCGTCCCTATAGGACTGTGGTAAACAACTTAAGAATCGCTAGATTTTTACCTTATCCTCTTGGATGTATGGTACAAACCTTAGTAGTTTCAGAAATTTATTTATAAGGTCCTCCATCGTCATATGTCTGAGTCATAACTCGTAAAATTCTTTCATCTTCCTTTCATAATAGCTTTTAGAAAGGTATTGTTTCTTAAAATACTTCTTAAAGTCA
>ML793515.1:117806-237368 GCA_009831015.1 Picea engelmannii
CGAATGATAATCCCTTCGTAAACCTCCTCCGCCTCCATATCCTTCCTTCATTGCCTCATGCATTTACTTCCTTACCTACTCCTAGTTAATGCCCCTTATCCTTTCCTTTATTATTTTATCCTCTCGTAATTAATATGTTATCCCTTTCCGTGTACGTAACCTTTTTAAGTAAAACAATATAACTTATTAATCTTTTAAATTTAATACTCATGTTATTAAATGTAATAGGTAGTTAATTAATTAATTAATTAATCAAAATTATAACCTTTAATTAATTAATAACTACTTAATTAATATCATTAGATCAATCTTTGTTTANTTATTAACATGGTAGGCAAAATTAATTACCTAATAAATCTTTTACTTAATAATCCCTAAGTATATATTCTACTAGGGTTGTTACATGATGTAACACCCTCGTTTTAACCCTTAAGAACTATAATGTATTTTGTAATTGTGACTTAGGTTGGTGAGCCCGTAAAGTTGAAAAAAGGGCCAGAGTGCCTAGGAAATGTAATACTTCATATACATTAATAAAATACATTGTGGGTTGTAAGACATACATGGAAAAAAAAGATAGGGGGATATGATTTACGAGAGAGCGGGATTAAGGGGCTAAGTCTTTTTATTATAATTTTTTATTTACCCATAATTGATTTTATGGAGAAAAGGGTGTTAGATGAGATTCTTTGGGGAGGCCATGTGGTTCTTGATTTTCATGTAATTATATAAACATCCCTTGTGGGATATTTTGGGGGTGGTTTGAGGTTTCTTCTTCTTCTTCCTCCTCTCTCTTCTTTCTAATTTGTGAGTCTGGGATGATTTTAGGGGATAAATTTCTCTCATGGGCTAATTTTCCATGGTTTTTCCCAAAAAAGGATTCGCTATTCTAAAAATGATTCACCCAAATTCTATAGGATAAAATTATTTTACCTTAAAATTTCCCAATTTTTTATACAAACTATATAAAATCCTTAGAAATTTAATTTTTTTTATAAATATATCGCCAAACATTTATAGTTTTCATATGAAGGGTTAGTAAGATTTGTCAAGGTTTCTACATTTTAAAATAAATTTCCATCCTTAAAATCATCCCTATCGTGTGCTCTTGGTCTAAGCATGGAAACAAATGGATGGAAGAGGAGAGACATTTCTAGATGGTTGTAATAGATTATTGATCATTCCATGAGGGAATGGATGCCTATGTGCATGATATTGATGACAGTTTGGAAAGAACTATCCACAACTGAGAATCCTTGGAGTTTCTAGCAGGAAGATTTCCTGACTAGTAGCACTGGATCCTTGGAGAGAAATGGAAGAGCATGAGAGAATGCATGGCATAGAAAGATGTTCATTTCTTTAGATTGTGTAGTTTTAGGGGGAAAGAGATATGGAAATTTGGATTTTTTATGTGGTTGGGAAAGGATGCATGTGTGCATGAGATTGATGGTAGTTCAGAAAGAAATATTCAAAGTTGAGAATCCTTGGAGTTTCTGGTAGGGATATTTCTTAACCAGTAGCATTGGAGCCTTGAAGAGAAATGGAATAACCTAAGGGAATGCATGGAAAATAAATTTATTCATTTCTTTTGGTTATGTCATATGAGGCAGAAAAAGAGCTAGAAATTTGGGTTTTTTGTGTGGTTGGGAAACCTGAGAGCTAGTTAGCCAACTATTGTGTGTTTTAGATTTTTCCTAGGACCCGTCCTTGTGGATTCATAGCCTTGGCTCGAGGGTGACCTGTTGTTGAGAGTAAATGAACAGAAGTGTATATGGTTGGGAGGAACATCCTTGGTCTGTAGCCAGTTGGTGAATGTTTTTTGGAAAATATAAGTGCTCTTTGTGTTTTTAGTATATAATGTATAGTCCACTGTGTATTTAATTATCTTCGAGATATGTATTTATAATGTGCATGTCTTCTGGTTATTTTTTGTGCATGACACGTTGTTTATTTTATTTTATTCTCTAGCATGGATCTTGATTAATGCATGTGAGTATTTCATGCTTCATTTCATATTAAATGTTACTATAATTCAATATTAGTTCAGAAGCAAGTTTTTGGACTAGCGTGGCCATCCTGTGGGTGGCTAGGTACATTATAAGTTCGATAAAAAATAAAATAAAAACCTCCATTTTTTTGAATATTTCTCTATATCTGTTTTTTTTACGTTATTTTTCTATAGGATACATAAATCAGTTGTTGATGAAAATACAGACATATATAGAGTCATCTATGAAGATTGAAAATATATAGGTTTTTTTTTTTAGATTAACATTGTTCATTTTGTTAATTTATTTTTATCTTCGCATATATCAAAATCCCAGAATGCATACCTCTTTTATTTATATTATATCTTTTTGTCAAATTGACCATATCCAAAATTAAGTATATGCCACACTACAAGAGATCAATATCTACGATCTAAAAAAAGGAAATTATTTTGATCATTTTAAGACCCTCATAACCTACACGAACAAAAGGCATTGTAATTTCAAAGATATATTGACTTTCATATTTAATAAAATATAGTAATAATATTATAAATTTCCAAAAAATACACCTTACTATAAAAAAAGGGGTTTTCTCTAATTATACAAGTTTTTGGAATGAAATGTTATCCTTAAGGTACTCTAGACTTGCACGAACAGAGACATATATATTGTATTTTGTTGGAAAAATAAAATACCCCTATTAGAAAAAATCAAATTTCACATGGTTATTCATAGTTTCTATGAATAAAAGTTGTAAATTCAGAAAATTAATTCAATTTCCTGTGTTTCACCTTTTTACACCAAATTCATTGAAAACGTATCTTGAATAATACCTCCAAGATAAATGATTTTTGATTTTCCATGTTTGCATTGCCACTAACGCATTGACGGGAGCCTCAATTGGCATATTTTTAGCACCCGTATAATACCATTTTGCATACTATTTTTCGTTGATCACTTCATTTTTTATACTTTCCTTATCTATTTTTTCCTTACTTTTCGTTAAGGTATTAAACTTTCCCCATATTCCATTTATACACTATTCTTGCATATTCTTAAAGGAACTTTCTACCTTCACGTACTGATATTTTTACACAAGAGTAATACAGTAGTTGCAGTCCTCACAATGGCTACAATCCTTCTTTGTTGTTATGATTCCAAGTAGAATCCAACTAATACAACTCCAAGTGAACTCTATGTTGTTGTGACTTCGAACAATGGATGCAACTCTAGGTGCACCCTATGATGTTGTGACCCTAGACAATTGTTGCAACTCCAGGTGCACCCTATGATGTTGTGACCCTAGACAATTGTTGCAACTCCAAGAACAATCCTCGTTTATATGACTCTGAGTACACCATTGTTGTGACTCCAAGTACAAAGTACACTAGAAAAATATTAAACACTACATTTAGTAGTTAGGAAATGATCTTAACATAGGAAGGATATAGGAGGCAAGTAGATAAATAAAAAAAGAATTATTTTTTCTACCAAGTCAACACACATCTAATCTTTACTAAAACTTGAAAAAATCAATGTAGTTGGATGAAAAATCATATCCTCATGGCTATCCATCCATCCCTTTGTATAATTTTAGACATTAGTTATATTGTATAATAACCTCAACTTCCCCAAAGTCGAGTGGGAGGAGATCAATTATTCTAGTGATAACATTGTGTTGTTATTGTAACTTTCAGACTTCTACAATACAATTATGTTTCCTCTCCATGCTTGTGTAATGGTTTGTTGAATTATCATGCTATTTTGATTTTGTAGCACATTTCCTTGTCTAAGGGGATGATGCCCCCTCATTAGTCAGGTACTTCCTATAGATTAGCAGTAGGATCTAACATTTAAATTATGTTCATTTTATTCCATAGTTCTTTTGTTTTTATCAATTTGTTGTAGTTCCATATTTGTAGAATAATTCATCACAATTTAAATGTGGATGACGTTTAGTTTTCTCGTAACATGAGTTTCAATTCGGTGTCAATTTGAATTCCAAAAGTTGCAATCATATATGTTATGACAACTCATGTTATTTGCATCATTGTAACCTTCACACTATAGTTCCATGGGTGAAAATTTAGATTGATGCAACTCACATCGTCTGAACTTTTGTGTTATAGATATGTTGCTACAAATCATGTTGTTGCAACTCACATCACTGTGTTGCAACATTAGATTGATGCAACTTGTTATAAAAATAGTATCGTAGAGAAATAACATAAAACAAATGTGGAAATAAAACACATAAGACACACAATGCAATACATATAAAAATATGTTTGTTTCACTCATTTTGCGCTACATACACCAAAGAAAATTGTCAGGTCCTTCCATTTTATTATCTAGAAAATGAATGGATACAACCTACAACACACCCATTGTAACTTCATGTTCTTTCTCTCACAATATCTTCTCTAATAATACAATATGCACTCTCATACACAACCACAATATAATTCTCTCATATTAAACCGGTTTCCTTTTTGGGAAAAGACCCTAACATAACTTCTATCGTCATATCTTGGAACTTATAATGAACGGTCCAGATTGACTACAAAATTACTATATTTTACAAGGAAATTTTCCCAAAAATATTTTCTTGATGGATCCTCCCCTGAAACCTTGAAAGAATAGGGATAGGAATAACTTCATATAAATCAGGAAGATCATGAATCTCCACAACCAACACAACTCTCATCACTGTAAATTCCTTCTCATTAATATTTTGTTTCTGCAACTTTTCTTGCAATTGTACTTTATTTTGTTTTCTTCCTAATTTGTGATAGACTTAATTTTCAACATTTTGGGATTGATATTATATTGAATTATTTTTGAATGGGGGAATAAAGATTTTTCACAAAACAATATCATTATTATACTTGAGCAAGTCACTAGTAAACCAAAGCATAATTTTATTTTTTATAGGTGATTTAAATTTTGCAAGTGTAATTTTACTTTCTGCAAGTGTGATTTAAAATTTTCAAGTGTGATTTACTTTTTGCAAGATTTATTTAATTCCATTAAGTGTGATTTAATTTCTACAAGTGTGATTTATTTTTTGCAATCTTGATTTAATTCTAGCAAGTGTGATTTACTTTCTGCAAGTCTGATTTAAATTCCGCAAGTGTGACTCTTCTTTCTCGCAGTTGTGATATTTACTTTTTCTGCAACTTACAGAATCATATAGTTTGGTGACTTAATTAAGAATCTTGAAACATTGGCTTGTGACAATAAAAGTACTACAATTCTTAGGAAAAACAACACTACTCTTGCATATATAGTGCACAACAATTCGTAAGTAAGATACAACCTCAGATTGCTAATTAAATGTAGAAATATTCAGTTTCTCACTAAGTTCATTATGAAGTAATTAAAAATTCTATCACGTGTCATGAGATACCATGATGATCTTGCACTCACCCTTGTTTGAGATTTATAAAAACATGCAACAAGGACAAATATTAAGTAACATGGGTAAACACATTTCAAAGAACGAGTCTCTTAGCATAAAAAATTAGACCTCCAGTGATGATAATGATACAATAACATATTATTCAAGACATAATACAACTACTTTGATGAATCCATAAGTAATGGGTCCAAACCTTCTTATAGGCACAAGAAGAAGAATAAAATTTCCAAATACTACTTGCAGGGAGAGTTTTGAAAGATAAAACCACCTACCTTTAATGGAAAGGTGAATTCCGGAGAAGATGTTGAAGCATGAATTCTTGGAATGATAAACTATTTTAGGTACATTATTACTCTGGAAACATGAAGGATAAAGTGTCTATTTACAACTTGAACAACATAACATTCATCTAGTGGGAGGATCTTGAGAGTGTAAATAAACTCAGTGAAAAGGAAACCATTTTGAAACTATTTAAAAAGTACTTCTTTCAAAATTATTTAATAGAGAGTTATTATGATGGAAAAATCAAGGAATTTCATGAAATGAAATTGGGTCAATCAACTATGGATGACTATGCAAGCAAATTCCTAGAACTGTTAAGGTATGTTTCATATATCAAAGATGAAAAAGTGAATATTCAATGTTTCCTTAGTGGATTTCCTCAATCATATAGAGATATGATTGATTTCGATGAGCCTATGACTCTTAATGATACAATAATAAAGGATGAGTATTTTTATGAGTAAAATTAGAACAAACCATAATTCAATAAGATGTTGAAGGAAAAGAAAAAGGAAAGGTTTGAGGAGAGGAAGAAATGATTTAATCCTCCCCAGTTTAAATATAAATAAAGAATTTTTAGGCTAAACTATCTAGCATGAAGAAGATTTCATGATAAATTTCCATCTCATAGTAGGAACAAACCTATAAAATCAGTACCGGGAAATTGAAGGCAGACTTGGAAAGGGCCCCTCAATTGTTGGGGATGTGGAGAAGAGCAACGACTCAAGAACTATTCTCATAGACAAGAAACAAACAAGACTCCCTACACTATACAACAGGTTGCAATAACGAATGACATAAAAATAATAATTACTAAAATATATGTTGCATTAGAGGATCAAAAAGTAGACCACCAAGCATCAATGGTGGAAGTTTATGGTAAGACTTCTAATAAATCTGTTTATATTTTAATTGAACTTGGATCTAGTCATAACTATATTGCACCTAATATTGTTGAGACATGTATTCTTCAAGAAAGCAATAAAAATAAATCTTTGGCATTTCAATTGACTATAGGAGTTATGAGAAAGGTGAGTGAGTTGATAGAATATTGTGCATTGGAAATTAATGGATTTCTCATAAGGGTGAACTTGAATATTTTAGCTTTGGGTTTGTATGATTCCTTAATTGGCATGGACTGGTTAACGACACATAAATTAAAGTTTGAATACTACAATAATACCTTTGAATGCATAGATGATGAAGGGAATCCAAGTTTAGTGAAAGGAACTCAAAGAACCATCTATATCACACGTATTTCATCATTACAAATAAAAAGGGGTTCCATAAAAAGGTTTCAGATTATATGTAGTTCATGTATTGGAGTCGACAGAAAATAAAGAGTCAAAGTTTGAATATTATCCAATACTCCAATAATTTAAGGATTTATTTCTAGAAGAGGTATCGAGCCTACCTCCTAAAAGAGATATTGATTTCTCAATTGATCGCATGCATGGTTATACCTATATTTCAAGATTTCTCTATAGGATATGTACACCTGAGATGATGGAACCAAAGATGCAAATAAATTACTTCTTAGACAAAGGGTGTATCAAAGTAAGTGTGTCTCCTTGGGTAGAGCATGTATTATTTGTGAATAAAAATGATGGTACTCTTAGAATATGCATTGAATATATAAAGTTGAACAAAGTGATGTTAATAACAAGTACCCTTTGCCTTGAATTGATGATCTATTTTATTAGGTACAAGGAGAAAAAGTATTTTCAAAGATTGAATTGAGATCAGTGTATCATAAAGTCATGATTATAGATAAATATATTCATAATAAAGATTTTAGAACAAGATGCGGGCATTATGAGTTCATGGTGGTACCATTTGGACTTACCAATGCACTGACTACATTCATGTGTCTCATGAACAACATTTTCAACAAATATATAGATAAGTTTTTATTGGTATTTATCCATGTCATCCTTATCTACTCTAAATCATATGAAGAACATGAAAAGAGCATCATATTGGTTTTAAAAATAGTAAGAGAACATCAGTTGTATGTCAAGTTCAATAAATAATATTTCTATCAAAGGGATATATAGTATTTGGAACACATCCTATCAAATAAGGGAATATCATTTGATCCTGAAAAATATCAAGGCCATTATGAACCGGCCTACTCCAAATAATGTGATAGATATAAGGTCATTATAAGGTCATTTATGGGGCTGGTATGATAATACAAAATATTCATAGAGGGTTTTCAAAAATTGGCTATCCCATAATGTCTTTGCAAAAGAAAGGATTAGAGTTTGTGTGGTCTACTAAATATGAAGAAATATTTCAATAGTTGAAGCATCTTCTAACCAATGCAACAATACTATAGATGCATGTAAGGAAGGATTGGGTGGTGTTATTCTATAAGATAATGACGTGGTAAGTTATGCATGCAAGAAATTGAAGGAACATGAAAGGAATTATGTGACCAATGACCTAGAACTTGCATTCATAATACATGCACTAAATATGTGGCAAAACTACTTGATGGGTAGAAAAATTGTTTTTCTAACAAAACACATTGGATTAAAACACATTTTCAATCAACCCCACTTCAATGCTAGATAGGTTATATGGTTATCATTCATCAACAATTATTAATTTGAAATTAGAAACATAAAGGGAAAAGAGAACAAGGTAGTAGATACACTTAGTAGGAGTATGTGAGATGTGAATTTGGTGCCCAACATCATTTAGTGCAAGTATGATTTGAACACCACAATAAAAGAAGCCTTGGGTAATGATAAGTACTTTCTACAAGTAAAGGAAGGCATGTGATGCAAACCCCCTCCCTCTGGGCTCGCGTGACCTCCTGGTATAAGACCTTCTTTTTTAGTTGAATTATCTCTCCGATCCCTTTCGGATCCTCTCTTATGTTCATAATTCCCTTTAATTTTCATATGTAGGTCCAACAAAACGTGTGGCCACTTTAATACTTAGCCCCCTTTACTCCTTTAAATTAAACCATGGGTGCTAGCCCCTTTTCCTAAAATATAATTACATATGAACTTCGGGCTAGATATGAGCTCTTATATACAAGGTGATATTCGGAGCTCCAGAGGATTCACTAAATGCAACACTCCAATATCTAAGAGTGGTTAATGGCCGAATTCAGTAATAAAGTTGATGTGACTAGCACATGTAGGTCCTCTCCCTATCCTTCCACTCTCCAAACTCCTATGGCTATCTCTAACGGATGGAATGAGTTCTCCCTCCTCCACGATATATGGTGGAGATATACTTCGAGACTATGGGCTTTGGGGTTTTCTCCTCCTGGCAACACAAAGACCAATATTTCTCAAACTATCAAATTTCTGAATCGTGATATATATGCCTCATGTTCCTTTCACTCAAATCAAATAGATGGGATCTTATCTCCTTTTGACTACACTTACCCTTTCTCTGGGTTTGATCCAATGGCCCAAATTTGTTTCCACAATGAATCCAACGGCTATTGTGGTTTCTTCTCCTCTACGGATCCACTTCCCTGTAATGAAGGATTTCTCAAGGTTTTCAAAGGCTTTGCCTTTGAACTCTCCTCTACAGAGTTAAATCCTTGGCCTCTTCTTTAATTTTATGAAAAGATACACCTCCTTAGCTTCGAACTTACTATAATTTCTTCGATGCACTCTTTGTGCTTCTCCTGCAATCTGGAACTTAGAAAGTTATTTTATTCTGCACTCCTTGAATAGGCTTTGCACACACCAGTGTTATCTCTCATAAGCTTTCAACTCTTCAAACTTCAAAGGGTTCAGTCCTTTTCTCCTTCAACAACTTCTTATGCCCTCCTAGAAACCACACTCTTCCTCATGTTATTTACCATCACTTTGGTAGAGTGTTGGCTTCATGCACTCCTTGAACTCTCTCTCATGAATCTCAGAATTTACAGGATCGTCTGCACACTCCTTGCACTTACTCTTTGAATAATTGCACTATCCTTCCTAAGCTTAATCTTCTGTAATTCTACAAGAATGCACTCCTTACACTTCATCTCTCCTCTGAGATTCTACACTACTCTGAGTGTAGGAACGGTCCTTGCGTTTTCTCTATGCATAGTTGCACAGGCCTTCCCTTGATATTTTACACTACTATGAGTGTAAGCATAGTCCTTGAACTCGCTTTGTGCACTCCTTGCACTACCCCTTATGATATTATGACTAGTTCTAGTGTGCCCACCTTGCACACTCCTCACAGAACCCCTGACTAATTTCTTGTTCCCTCCTTGCATTGGCTTCTCAGAGTTCTCAATAACTTTGGTGTGCACTCCTTGAACAACCTTGAGAAGCTAGAAGACTTAGAAATTAACACAGACATGGAATCTTATCTATTCTTTCAAAGGGAACATAATTTCACTCATGGAATCCATAAACATCTAGTAAACATTCAGAAAAGAAACACTCATTCACATAGAGATTCATGTGTAGGGATTTTTTTTTTCTATTAATCTGAATTATTTTTATAGTGTTTACAATGGTTATATGACTTGACTACAACATATTCTCAGTTCTTATATCCTCTCTAGAATTCTCCTCTCTTGAGATTTATCCTCTTCTCATACATTATGATTTCAATACATTGATCTTTTTACAAAAGAGGGGCTTCTAGAGCCTTCCTCCACTTAAATGCATTAAATTACAATTAAATTACAACACATCTAGATCAGATATAAGATATATGATCTATTATTCAATTAAAGGCGATTTATATGCATCCAGTACAAATACAATGAATCTACCCTCTGTGAGCCTCTACAAACTTTATTACATTAAATTTGATATTTAAAACCAAAATGAGAAGGTTGGTACTTCTCTCTCCTCGGGATCTGCTCCATCCATGTGCATTGTTGTGTTGGCTCCTGACGTGGTGCTGATGCTCCTGCATCATACTTCTCTACTAAAAAAATCATGAGCTCTTGCTCATGGCTCCTTTGTTTCTTCTATTGAGATCCTTGAGGGTCTCAAAATTCACTTTGGATTTGTCCACCTACTCCTTTTCCATGGTTTTGTTGCTTCTGTTTTCTTGTTGGTGTTGCAGGCTCTCCTCTTGGTTTGAAAAATTTATGTTGCAGTACACCATTTATCTTTCCACTGCAATATCCTCTTGTCATCCTCCATCTATTATTGACGTTCTCATTTGTTGACTTCATTATCAGTCTCCTTATCTCTTCTATCTCCTTTTCCAACTTGTCTATGGGATGATTCCTCTCCTAAAATTTACTCTGTTGTTGCTTCATCTCATCTTCTTCATTAATATCCAACTTGATTTTTTGGATGATCCTCCTTTGGGTTATTGCTCTTTCTCCTAGGGCTTCCAATTTTTCATAGATATAAAAAGGAATATCATCTTGATATTCCATGCTAACTTCATCAACTATGGCATAGACTTTCCACTCAAATGTAGACTCTAATTTTGTAGCAATATTAATGAGTTGTTGTTGAGCCATCTCCTCTGA
Organism: Picea engelmannii; assembly: GCA_009831015.1. Classification (NCBI taxonomy): domain Eukaryota; kingdom Viridiplantae; phylum Streptophyta; class Pinopsida; order Pinales; family Pinaceae; genus Picea; species Picea engelmannii. Next base: position 128,965 of record ML793515.1, read on the forward strand.
CAGTTTTATTTTTTCTAGTTACTCTATTCCTCTGTCGTTTCCTTGGGATGGCATAAGTTCAGCTTCATCTTGTTTCTCCTCGTGCTAGAATTATTCTCCACTCTGCCTGATTSWCTCCATTTAGAATTCCTCCTCTGTCTATGGATTGTTTAAAAAATCCTATAGTAGCTTCAACTCTTCGTCCCACTGAGTGAGTATGGAATTTGAATTCTCCTCTTGAACATTCCTTTGGTTCACAATTRTGTGGGCCTCCTATTATTTTATCTCTTGGGAATATTTCAGTGTCTTTCCSTTCTCCTCCTGCATGACAGTCTCTATTGGTTGTCTTTCTTCTGCACCTACAACACATGCATCGACCTTTGTTGGGATTCTTGGTAGAGATATGATGATCCCCCCAATAATAATAATTCACCTCTTATACTCCTCCTTGAGACTTGATGTATTCAACTTCTCATCATATTCATTCATATGGTTTACAACTCGATATGAATCTTCAAGCTCATGAGGCTTATCTACTACTTCTTCCTCCTCTTTTGTCAGTATTCCTTGCTGATGTCAACTCTCTTATAAGTTCTTGAGACTCTCATATTGTCTCATCTCCTCCTTTCCCTCCTAGAAGCTTGATTTTTTCTTTATGTCCTCCTAGTAGTGTTTGAGATCTTCGACTGATCTCTTCTCATTGTCGTCCTGGTAATCTATGATATATTCAAGTAATCTCTCTTCACCATCGAGGATTTCTCCATCTTTTGGTTCACATATGTAAACCATATTCTCCTTTGTGTCCCTGAGGTTTTCCACTTGACTTGGACACCTCCTCAGTATCTTCTTTTTCCTCCTAGCCATAAATTGTTGGATAGGCCACTTCACCTTCCTCTTCAAAGTCCACTCATACCTCCATCTCCCTTTCTGTTATTGTTGCATGCTCTACCATTTCAACATCAATTTGTCGAGCTCCTCTCTAGTCTCCTTGATCTCTTTATCCATATCCTCTCTACTCATCTTCTTATGGTCTCCTCTTGGACCTTTTATATGGCCTTCAGTAGCCATTTTATCCTCTCCTTTGAGAGATTCCACTTGCTCGTTGTGAGCTATAGTCATCCTACTCCATGATCTCTTTGGTTAAAATATGGTTCACATGTTGGAACCTCCTCTCTGAGCTTTTACACTCCTGCTGAGTGTAGTGAGTGTAGGCGGACACCTTGTGCTCGCTCCTTCTCCTGAGCACTCATTTTTATCTGGTTGTTGTACTCCAAATTCTCACCTTAAGAGATCCATAGTTTCTCCTCTACTCCAAGAACACAACTGGTCCTTTTATTTCATCCCACCTAGTTGTTTGCTCTCTTATTGCACACTTGAAAACAGTCTTAACATAGAGCATCAATACTCTGCCTCTCCTCCTTTTTCCTGTTTTCTACAGACAAAAAATAGCTCGAATATTCTCATTCTATGCATATTATATGTAAACATAGGTTCTGTTATGATACCACATGATGCAAATCCCCTCTCTGTTGGTTATGGATCCTGATTATCTTCTTGATTCATAGGTCTTTGTTTTCAACCATTTTTATACCCCGTGAAGACTTTCAACTCCGGAAGAATGTACACTCCTTCACGTGGGGGTTACCCCCCATGTGGGGTCCGGGGGCAAAGCCCCCTAAGTAAAAATTACCTTGTAAATGTATATTGTAATTTCATTGTAAATCTGGACCATTCATTATAAGGTCACAGATCTGACGGTAGAAGTTATGTTAGGATTTTTTGCCCTAGAAGGTAACCCTATTTTATGAGGGAAATGTATTGCGTCTATGGATCATTGCGAATATTGGATTCTGAGAAAGAAGACTATGAGAGAAAAAAGAGGAAGTTATAGTGGGTTTTCTATAGGTTGTATCCCTTCATTTGTTGGATAATAATAAAGAAAGGACCTGGCAATTTCTTTAGTGGACGTAGCACACACTAGGTGAACTACGTATATATGTGTATCTATTGTATTGTGTATCTTTTGTGTTTTATTTATGCATTTATTTTATTTTACTTCTCCACCATCCTATTTTTCTAACAATTGTTATCAGAGTGAAAGGTAACTCGTAGGAAAACTAGGTTCCTGGTTCGAGTGGGAGAAATGGTGGAAGATGGAATGTTTAGGGTCGAGAAATTTAACAGCCAAAACTACTAGTTATGGAAGATGCAGATGGAACATTATTTATATCAGAAGGATCTATTCCTACCATTGGGTGGAATAAAAAATAATTTGATGGCCATGAAGGACGAAGAATGGGGGGTTCTTAACAGAAAGGCACAAGGAACGATATGATTGAACTTGGAAGTGTCGATGGCTTTCAATATTTCAAAAAAAAAAGAAAACAAAGGAGTTGATGGATGCATTGGATAAAATGTATGAAAAACCCTCGACGTCCAATAAGGTATTTTGAATGAAGATATTATTTAATATGAAGATCTCAGAAGGTGGGTCTGTTGCAGATCATTTAAATGAATTTAATACGGTTATTAATGTAACAAACCCCGCCACCCACAAGCTGGGGTACTCTACCTTCAAGCCCATCCTTGAACTTCTTTCTGTTACCGATACCTTTTTAAATTAATAAGGATGCATAAAATAAAATATCTAACGTCATGCACAACAATAACCAACAAGCATGGATATTCTAAAAATTTAATTAAATGATAAATAAATACACAACATAATACATTCATATAGAGGTAAATAATACCATAATAGAGAGAACATATCTTTCTAAAAGAATACATCAATTGGATATAGACCAAGGACGTTCCACCCAATTGTAGACACTATTGTTCCAAAACTCAACAACAGTGTCACCCCCGATCCAGGGCTATGAATCCACAAGGAAGGTTCGAGAGTGTTACTTGGCTTCCCAAACTAGTCAGCACTCAAGCTCTCATAGGATTTATGATCACTCACAACAATCCAAGTACCCATATCTCTTCTACCCAGCCTACACCACCTAAGAGAATGGACCCCCATCCTTCTATGCCACGATGTCCCTCAGGCCCTCCTTCTCCTTCTAGGCCTCCAATGCAACTGGTCCAGAATCTCCATGTTGGAACTCTCAGGACTTGCAACTGTGAATAAATATGGACACATTCCAACACGTCTCTGACATGGAGGCCTCAAGCCAGGGATGGATGACACCAGCGACCTCTATAGCCAACAATACCATGGCTACCCTTCATCAGTTCGTTTCCCTCTACCCAAGCTAAGACACAAATGATGAAGGATGAATGAGTGATAGGTAAGAATGTAATGAATGAGCAGTTGAGTAAGTGAGTGGACCAATGAACCAGTGATCAAGTGAATGAGTGAATAAAAATGAACCCCCCAACAAACCAAGGGAAAGTTTAAGTATTTCGTGGGGAATCAAGAACCTCCTGGACTTCCCCAAGAAGCTCATGTAACTGATCTTCTCCCTTAGACAAAAGGGTAATTAAAATAGGAAATAAACATTTAGCCCCTCAATCCCCCTCTCTTATGGAATCATAGCCCCCTATAACTCTAGTTCTTATCTGTCTAATAGCCAACAATGTGTTTATTATTAATAACGATCAAAACATTACATTTCTTAAGCACACTGGCCTATTTTAATTCTTTGGGCCCTATGGTCTCTTGACAATTAACAAAATACATTATTTAATATGGGGGATCAAAACCTGGGGTGTGACATCCGCTCCCCCTTATTTTGGCACGGTCCTCAGTGCATATACAAAATAGAGATGAAAATCTCAAAAAATATTCAAAAAGTTGTGGGTACTCTTCCTGCATGGCATATTGATTCTCCCAGGTAGCATCTTCAGGACCGTAGTAGGTCCACTAAACTTTTACCATCTCTATAACTGGATTCTGGAGCATTTTTACCTTTCTATCCAATACCCACTCTGGTTGGACCTGAAAGTATCCCACTGTCTCTACCTAAATCATATGCCAATCAATAACATGGTTAGGATCATGTACATATTTCTTTAGCAAAGAGACATGAAATACATTATGCACATTCATGGAAGCAGACAATGCAATAATGTATGCAACTAACCCTATTCTATCCAATATTTCAAATGGACCATAGATTTTGGCTGCCATCTTTGTACAAATACCCAATTTCAAAGATATTTTCTTGAGCTTCACTTTCAGAAGTACATGCTCCCCTACTTTAAATTATCTAGCTGTCCTATTCTTATCTGCATAAAAATTTTGTCTATATTGATATGCCTTTAAATTCCACTTGATCTTAACCATCTGGTCTTCCATATCCTTGAGCAACTTTAGCCCAAGTACCAATCTATCTATTGGATTATCCCAACTCACTGGAGTACTACATTTACTACCATACAAGGCTTCAAATGGGCTCATTCTCAATGAATCTTGATACCCATTATTATATGTAAACTCAACCAAGTGTAAGTAATCTTCCCACTTAGATGGCTTATCCATCACATACATTCTCAACGTATCTTCAATTACTCAGTTGACCCTCTCTTTTTTCCCATCTGACTATGGATGGTATGTTGTGCTAAAGTTTAGATTTTTACCAAATCCGTTAAACAATCCCCACCAGAAATTGGAGGTAAACTTTGTATCTTTGTCTGAGACAATTGTCCTAGGTATCCCATGCAACCTAGCAATCTCCCTCATGTAAACCTCTGCAATATTAGTTGTTGAATGTGTTGTTTTTACAGAGAAAAAATGAGCTTCATTTTTTAATTTTTCAACCACTACCATGATTGAATTGTTTTGTCTTGTTGTCCTGGGTAATTTAGTTATGAAATCGATGGTTATCACTTCCCATTTCTTCTCTAGGATTGGTAATGGTTGCAACAAACCCGTTGGGTGCCTATTCTCAGCCTTCACATTCTAACATTCCATACATCGAGCGATGTAATCAACAACATCCCTTTTCCTTCTTTGCCAAAACAATTGTTTTCTTACTGTTGTAATTGTTTTCTAGTAACCATGATTTCCATCATAAGGAACACCATGCATTTGCTTCAATACCAAATTCCTCAGTTCTTCGGAACTAGGAACATAGATTATATTCTTATGCATAATTAATCCATTTTCCTTTATCTCATACTCCTTTATTTTTTTTTGTACATATCCTTGTTGTAAGATTTCCTTTATCTATAGGTAATGATGATCTATAACAAGATCGTGTAAAATTATTCTCTTCAAGTCTGACTGATGGATACTGACAGTAGTAGCATGCATGAGATGCACTCTACTACTAAGTGCATCGACAACTTTATTCTCTTTTTCATTGATATGATTGATATCAAGGTCATATTCACTTAAAAATTCCAGCCATCATTTTTTCCTGTCATTCAATGTTGGTTTTTCAAAAAGATACTTTAGGCTAATGTGGTCTTTCCTTAATTCAAATCTCTTCCCCATGAGACAATGCCTCCACATATTGAAGGCGTGGACAATGGTAGAAATCTCCAAGTCATGCGTGGCATAGTTCCTCTCATGTTCCTTAATATTTATGGACTCATAACCAATTACATGTCCATTTTGCGTGAGGACTCCCCCAATTCCTTCCTTACATGCATCTGTACATACCACATAAATTTGATTTGGGTCAGCAATCCTTAACACAGGTGCACTAGTAAGTAATTCCTTCTAAAATTCTCTTCACGCTTAGATGTCCATTCAAATTTAGTTCCCTTATTTTGAAAAGAATTGATGGGATGAACAATCTTAGAGAACCCTACTATGAACCTTTTGTAGTAACCAGCTAATCCCATAAAATATCTGACTTCTGACACATTTTTGGGTGTTGGCCATCCTCTAATGGCTTCAATATTCTCTGGATCTACTGCTATGCCTTGATCTGAAATAATGTATCCCAAGTAATGGATCTTCTTTTGATAAAAAGAACACTTACTCAGCTTGGAATACAATTGATTTTCTCTCAGCACTTGCAATACCAGTCTTAAGTGATGTTCATGCTCCTCTTCATACTTGGAATAGACAAGTATTTCATCCAAAAATACTATGACAAACTTATCCAAATAATTTTTCAATATGCCATTCATTAAGCACATAAAGATAGTTGGTGCATTGGTCATTCCAAATGGAACCACTACAAATTCATAATGCCCATACCTAGTTCTAAAGGTTGTCTTATGAATGTCTTCTTCCTTTATCCTTACTTGATGGTATCATGACCTCAGGTCAATCTTTGAAAATATCTTTGATTCTCTTAGCTGATTAAAGAGGTCATAAATTCTGGGTAGAGGATACTTGTTCTTTATAGTATACTTATTCAGTTGTCGAAAGTCAATACACAACCTCAAGGTTCCATCCTTCTTTTTGACAAAAATTATCGATGCTCCCCAAGGTGAAACACTTGGACATATGTACCCTTTCTTGAACAATTCCTCCAATTTCATTTGTAATTCTTTTAACTCTGGTGTGCTAATTATGTAAGGTGTTTTTGACACCGGGGTTTCTCCTGGTACTAAATCAATTGAGAAATCTATCTCCCTTCTTGGTGGAAACCCTGGTATTTCTTGGAATACATCTTCAAATTCCTTTATTACTGAGAAATATTCAAGGCTTGGCCCCTTTGTATTTTCTAGCTCTTCCACACGAGTTGCATACAATTAACATCCTTTTCTAAAACATTTCTTTAGCTGTAAGGATGAAATATCCCTTATAGAGATGGGTCTTAGAACTCCTTTCATAGTTTTTGTTTTCCATCTCCATCAAGATAGGTAAATGTATTCTTATGACAATCTAGGACAACATGATGCTTGTCCAACCAATCCATTCCAATTAGAATATCATAATACCCCAAGGGTATGATATTCATATCAAAACTAGTATTCACGCCATTAAGACTTATCGAACAACTTCTGACCATATCATGGACTCTCCTTTTGGTTCCAGTGGCTAACTGAACTGAACTTGATTTTCCACGCTTACTTTTATCCAAATGTAATCTATACACTATTTTAGGATTAATGTAACAATGACTTTCTCCTGAATCAATTAAAATAAAAACAAGATGATTTATGATCTTACCTTCCACCTTGATCATATTGGATTGGTACTCTACTTGTTGATCATCTAAAGCTGCATAACTTTTTCCCATATCTTCGATTGTTGTAGCTTCTTGGACGTTGTACATAGTCTTCACTCTGTCCTTTTTGTGTGGGAAATCCTTGTACAAGTGATCTTCTTTGCATCCCCAACATTGGATTGGTGGTCTTCCCCTTTTTACCAAGGAGTCTTCTTTCTTGGATTCACCCTTAGCATATTGATGTTGATCATTTCTATTAGGATCATTCATATTGAAGCAAGGTTTGAATCCTTTCCTCCTCTGATCGGAATTCTCCTTCTTCTTATCCTTCCAATAATTTTGCAGGGATTCTCTTCCCTGACCTTTCTCATACAGGTATTCATCCTTCCTGATGGCCTCAGTCAAGGTCTTGGGCTCATCATACCTAATATTTTCTTTATAAAAGGCTGGCAGTCCACCTAGAAATCTTTTTATTTTCACCTTCTCATCATTAATGAACCCAACATACTTTAACAACCCCAATAAATTCTTCTCATATTATGCCATAGTCATGCTTCCCATCCTAAGTTCAAAGAAATCCTACATTTTCTTGTCATAGAAAGGCCCTAAGAGGTACTCCTTCTAGAAGTACTTCTTGAAATTCTTCCAACTGATCATGTTCTCACTAATATGTTCAACTTGCTTCAGTTGATCCTACCACATTATGGCTTTCTCGTGTAAATGGCAGGTGGAAATCCTGGCTTCTAGTTTTGATGAATAGTTATGCAATTGAAAATATCTCTTGAGTCCAAGAAACCATGCCTCAACATCATCTTCCCTTTCTCTTTCACCATCAAAGGATGGTGGCTTGAGCTTCCTCAACTCTCCTTGAAAACTATCCAATTCATGTCTTCTTCTTTGGTTCCTAACAGGAGACACCTCTGGACTACTTATGGAATCTTTAGATGCATAAAACTTCCTTGATGAGTAGGGAGGTGAGTGATTTCTATGAGTTCCGATAATGCTTCTTGAATAACCATCTCTTCCACGGTCATCTCTTCTTTCATGATACTTGCCTTCTTCCTATTGTTTTGAGTTTGATCCCCTCTTTGTTTTCCTCTGCAAATGATTTAAGATCTGCATCACTCGATCATTTATCTGACTTTGTTCTCTCATCAGTCTCTCATTGTCTTCTTTGTAGCTCTGCACTTCTATTTTCAGGCTTCTTACAGTTTCTATAAATGTTTCTTTCTCCCCTCTTCCCTTGTGTTCATTAAATTATGTCTTTGCATTCCCAACTCTGATATTCTGACCCTTGGCCTCTTTATCATGGCTGGAAGTTCCCTCTCCTTCTTTCATTTCTTGAATACGCATTCTAAACTAATGTGTTTAAACCCCTTAATTCTGCAAAATGTGTAAGTGACCATTTTGTTAGAATTAATCATATGATAAAAAAAAATTGCCAAACAATGCTACCAGTCCTTTTTCTTCTCAATTCAAGAAGAACATATATGTATCAATCTACATAATATAACACTTCCATTTTATCCCTTAGCAGATACATAATTTAATTCTGTATAGACACTCCCTTCAAACCACTTCCCCAGGTGACCATGGATCAAAACCGCGGGCCAAATCCTTCCTAGCGCTTTCACTGTTAGAATTACTATATCGGAGATCGTGTTGTTGAAAATAAATTGAGGGCTAAGATAGAAGGTCAACAGAAGCTATGGGACTCTGGATTCGAGAATTTGGGACTGTCCAGACTCTCAACTCTTTCGGAGTTCCAAGTCTCTGGACTGCAGGATCTATTGCCATGTATTCTTTCCTGATCAACGGTTAGGATTTCCTTTGTGACTCTGGGTTTTGGGGCTTTCCCAAGCATGCCTATCCATAGATATCTTGGAGTGTCGAAATATCGAAGGTCCTCTCCTTCCTCCATGTATCACCTCCTGATCAATAGTGGAGATTAACTACGGCCTTTGGGAGTTCTTGACCCAAACTGCCTATGCCTTGAATCCTCCAGAGTGCCAATTCTCTGGACTACGGGATCTACTACCACATGGAAACAAATAAGGCATGGACACGTGGCCCTATCTGATGGGTGACACGTGTCGTATAATAACTAGCACGAATGGTCTTTGAAAAACATGAAACATGGTGACACGTGGTGAGAATTAAGTGTGTCCATGTCACCCCAGGTGACGTCCATAGGCCACGTCACTCCAATGCCTCTCCAATTCAGGACTTCATAACTTCAGATATTTTGGAGACTTATCCACACTACACCACAAATCCATCAAACATCAAACTATCAAATCGGTTGATTTGCAGACACGTGTCCTCAAACACGAATGGTCTAGATTTACTCTGGGGATTCGAGACTTTAGAGGTTTTTTTTGTTGAACACCACCACACCCCAAGACTGTTGAACACTAAATTTGCTCCGGAGTTCAAGACTTTAGAGGTTTTCTTTGTCCAGAAAAGAGAAAACTTCACCACAATATGTCGATCCCCGACCATTGGCCATCAATAATAGAAGATTTTCCTTGGTCGATCTTCAACCCTTCACCCAATTCGCTGACCCCTGACCATTGGCCTTCGATGATCGAATATTTTCCTGCATGCAACATGACAGCTCGATTTTCCTGGACTGTCGATCCTCCGAACCGCCACGAGATCTATGACTCACATTTACTTGTGCACAGATCTGATAGCTGATACTTCAACCTAATCAAACTTTTCCTTCGCCTTCATCGGGCGAGCCTTGTTCACCTACCCTCTGATCCAAAAATCTTGTATCTCTCTTGATCCCATAGTGGCGATCGCTCTTGAATTTGAAAGGGATCATCATGATCCTTCGATCCCTTACAAAGGATCTCTGACATTATAGCTCCTGCATAGACTCCGAAACACCATTCCTCCTGAGATTTTCAACTTCAAGGTAGGAATTCGATCTCAACCATGATACTCTTACCAACAGAACTGGCCCATACCGGCCCGATGTTTCAACCAGAAGCTCTGATACCAATCTGTAACACACCTCACACCCACAGGCTAGGGTATGCTACCTAAAATCCCAACCTTGGACTTATTTCTCTTATCAATACCTTTTTAAATTAATAAGGATGCATAAAATAAAATATCTAACGACATGCACAAAAATAACCAACAAGCATGCATATTCTAAAGATTTAATTAAACAATAAATAAATACACAATGAAATACATTCATATACAGGTAAATAATACCATAACAGAGAAAACTTATATTTATAAAAGACAACATCAACTGTCTATAGACCAAGGATGTTCCACCCAATCGTACACACTATTGTTCCAAAAATCAATAACAATGTCACCCCCGAGCCATGGCTATGAATCCACAAGTGTGGTTCCAGAGTGTTACATGACTTCCCAAACCAGTCAACACTCAAGCTCTCACAGGATTTCCAATAACTCACAACAATCCAAGTACCCATCTCTCTTCTATCCAGCCTGCGCCACCCAAGAGAATGGATCCCCACCCTTCTCTGTCACACACTCCCTCAGACATTCCTTCTCCTTCTAGGGCTCTAGTGCAACTGGTCCAGAATCTCCATGCTGGAAATTTCAAGACTCGCAGTTGTAAACAAAGTTTGATAAATACCAATTCATCTCAGACATGCAGGCCTCAAGTCAGGGATGGATTACACCAGTGACCTCTACAACCAACAATACCATGGCTACTCTTCAACAATTTGTTTCCCTCTCCACAAGATAAGACATGGAATATGAAGGATAAATGAGTGATAGGTAAGAATGTAATGAATGAATGTTGGCACAGGGGTAGACCCAAGGTTTAATGCTTCAATAATGTACCAACAAAACCCTAACTATCGGTGCTTTCGGCAACACCTACGAAGCAGACGAAGTATCACATGATGTAGAGGCAAGGGGGGTTGAAGGAATCAAGTGTATACAACCTAGCTAGGACATAGATCTGTGATTACAACACTTAACATATCACTTAGCCGATAACATGCATTAGTTCTTAAAACTTATTCACATCCTGGGTTAAACCCTAAATACAGAACAACGCAGTAATAATCAAGATTAAGCACATCCAATCATTTAGCACATAACATCAACTTAGATCTAGCATCCATTCACATCATTAAGCATTAAGACATAAAATCAGATGCATTCATTATACATAACATCTACAACACTTAAGAAAATAAATACATAAACGATATGAACAATATTGCACAAAGCACATCAACTTATTCTTCTTATTTATTAGTATTCTTCAATATTTTACAACCATATGCTATTGTGCACTAAGCCACATAGCCCAATTATGAAGAGGACAAGAGATCTGTGAGCAGCCTTCCAGATCCTCCTTCACAAACTTAGGTTAATGCATAGAGCCACAAAGTTAAGCTTCGCACTGGAAAGGTGATCTGCGCACAACTCACTATATCCATCTTCCTCAGAAACAAGTCAAGGCATAGATCCAACTTCTTATTAGCACAAATCCTCTTACAATATCTTTCACTAATCCAATTAGAAGTCTTTGAACATAACTAACACTTACACCACTTGCACTAAGCTGATCACAAGTAACTACTTCTTACATCGCTTAGCTATCTATTTGTACATTTACAATGAGGCCTAAACATGGGTAAACCCATGGGCCGACATCCCATACCCGTTACATAAACCCTAAAAGCCCAAAAAATCCTGCAAAATAGGTGAGATCCTGCGATCTCTACTCCGCCTGGGTACTCCATCTTTGACCAGCCTGTCGAAGTCCCAAAAATGGTTAAACACAACCAATGTTCTCTCAAAACTTGGTCAAGGGCCAACAGGCCCCTAACACTCACCTGTGACTCTTCCCGAGTCACTCAGATCTGGGCAGGGCTGCTTCAAAGGCCTCGAGCCTAGCTCGAGATACCTCAATTTGCTTCTTCGCTAGAGCTTCCTACTCAGCGAGCTCCTGAATGATTTTCTCAGTAACAGGCTCTTCCAGGCATTCTTCCACTGTTGCAACCCATTGGTCTATCTTCGAGCCTTTTCCTTCAAATTCTTCAAAGCGTGTGCAGGCTTCATCCTGCACCGGATGGAGTCTCTATGTCACTTCCATGAATTTTCTCTGGATGGAAATAACCTATTGGTGGACTGTGCACTGCTCCTACAACCTCCTCATCTTCTCAACTGCAGTAAGCAACTTCATTTGTGCTTGTACAATGGACGTCTATTGCTTCGCCTCCTAGAGTTGTGCCTCCAGTTTCCTCAGCTTCGGATCTTCTGCAAGGTGCTCATAGTTCTGCGCACTTAGATCACTTAATTGTTTACATTTTGAGGCCAACACTCTGATTATTTTTACTGTGCTCCTGGTAGCTTATTTCCTCTGATCGCGCACTTCGGGTAGAGTGTTAGGTATTGCTTGGATTTCTCACTCTATGATCTGTTCTTGAAGTTGTTGAATGGCTTCGACGAGCTTCCCTACTTGTATCTCAGTTGACTCTGGTTCCTCCTATTCCAAGCCCAGCACAGAGTGAAGTGATCTCATCACCGCCTCTTTGACCACAATATGCTCTGTGAGAAGTTGGTATTTTTCTTCCTGTATCTTTGCATTGTTCTTCTCATACTTCGCCTTAATTTCATTTTTCTCCTTCTGTGAAACTCGAAGTTTCTCTCGGACCTCCTCCTTTTATTGCTTCATGGCTTATGTAACCTGTTCCTTTTCTTCTTGGGCTCAATGAAGTCGAACCTCTATCGCATCTTCTAAACTTCGCAATTAGGTGGGCTCATCCCCCAATTCTACATTTTCTGTTGAAGATGGCGCAGTAGACACTGTGCGGCTCGACTTGATAGCTTATTGGATGTCTCTGGGCTCCTTCTCTATTATCTCATATAGTGTTTCTTGCTTCGCCTCATGTGTCTATAGGATGTCTTCTAAAGCATATTTTACGGCTGTGATGATGAGATCAACATCATCCACTGTGAGCACATTCTGTGACTGAGGCTTATTGGCTCAAGTCTTCTTTCATGTTGAGGGTTTCTGTAGAGAAACCCTCCTCTTCTTTGATATCTCGACCTTTGTAAGGGGATCCTTTGGTAGTGTCACTTCACCTTTTTATTTCTTGTCTCCTTCTTCCCCTCCTTACTCTTGGTTCACTTCGTCTCTTCCTTCTCCTGCAGGTGAGTTAGGAAAAGTTCCCTCCGATGCATTGTCCTTCTCATCACTTTCTATGTCCTGCACTTCCTCCTCTTCCTTTTTATTCTTTTTCTTTGCGCTACTCTATCCATCATACTTAGTCTGGGTGACCACAGGGCTTCCGATGAGGTATGGGTCAGAGAATTCTGCATCTTCGACCGGTACAAGGAATTCTGTTGGAAATTCCTTAGTGATTTCTACCATGTCTTCCTTGGTCAATTTATAGTAAGACTGTAACTCCTCCTTAATTTCATCCCTGTGCGGGATGATGCATATGAAGTGTCATTCTGAGTGGAACTTCACGAGTGATATATATTGATGCAAGGTATTCGGGGTCATTCGGGGGAATGATTCAGTGGTGTGCATCTGTTGTAGGTATTAAGTATGGAAGACAACGTTCGACTGCCACTAGTTCACCTTATCACTCGTGTACCACAAGGTGGAGAACCTTGTGGCCAACGACTCTGACGGTTTGAATTTAGGGAATGTCGCTCCCTTTGGCATATTCCAAGAAACAAAGGTGATTAAAATTAGTAACCAACTAAAATGAAACTCATAGCCTTGGTCCTGCGCTTCACAACAGTCCTTCTCCAACTCGTTGACGAGGTAACTCACCCATTTCATCTGCATTCCTTCGACACACTTCCCTGCGAGGTCCACTAAGAACCCTATGACTTGTGTCGATCTATTCTTTTTGACAAGCTTGCCTGTTATAAGATGACAATCTAGGCACACTGTGTCATCCTAGGTGGAGGCTACCTTATAGAATCGCTTCCCCTTCTCTACTTCGCCATAGGATTATTTGATCCATTGTGCTAGGGAGTGATCTGCAACCTTCCCTGGGTAGAACTAGTGAGGGTCCGGTCCCTACATGCTAAGTCCAGTGGTCAGGTGGATCAACGGCGGATCCATAGTGATGCATCTATCCAGCCACATATACCCTACATGGTAGCATGACAGGAGGAGTTTAACATAAGCGTTAACCTCCTGATGTTGGTCAAAGTGGAGGATATTCATCACGTTCAAGATCGAGGAGCACATGAGATCTTTAATCCATGGTTGGGGAACTATCTTGGGCTTCTTCCCAGTCATCTTCATCAAGTATCTATGCGGCGAGAGCATCGCATAGTTCTTCCGGTCTTCGAGGTTGAATTCATTGATCTTGAGAGCTAGGATCAGTCCCAACTGAGGTTTGACTGTGTGTATCCCCTTTGGCAGGTACACAGTGATAAACATGTATTTGAAATCACATGGGACACTGTCGCAGTTAACTGCGCCAATCAAAGGTGGGATGTAGTCTAGCAAAACCGACGGGATCTGCTTCGCATTAGCCATATCATCGTGGTGTTTTATTTGTTTCTCATCAGTGTGGCCAGAACGTCATCCAGTGGATGCGGGTGCTTGAAATCCTCCTATCAACGATGCCTATATTCCTGCAGACATAACTCTCTCAGTCATGAGGTCCACGAGAATCTCCTCCATGAACTTCTCTACTGTGGTAGCTTTGATCGACATTCACACTTATAATCAAATAACTCGGGTAGGTGAACATACAGAAGAGGAAATCAGATGGATGGCGAGGTATAGAAAGCACAACGTGATACAATGGGTTCTCAGTTAGCTCAGATATCAAAATTTTCAAAAAGTGGTCCCGGCGCAGCGTCCGGCGGGTTAAATAGGAAAGTGTCGTAATGGATCCTTCTAGCGGGTGGGAATGCGTCCATCAATGCACATTCTCTCATTATGGCCCGACCTCAATGGTCCAATGGAAGTCTTTCTAGCAATAACTATGTTTCTAGTCATTCTGGAGCGTCATTATAATGGTCGGGATGCCTCCAACGGTCATATAGCTTCACCGTGGAGAAGTCCCATTCTACACGGTTCTGCTATTCCGGTGAAGTTAAGTTCCTACAATCCTTCCTTCTGCAAAGTCTTCTCTGGAACTTCCTGTAGTTTTTCTAACTTTGTTTTCTTCTTAATGAGGTTTCTTGCCTTTTTTCCTATGAGTTGAGTCTCTGGATTCCTCTTTCCATTCTTATTCTTATCTTCTCTTAGTGTAGTAACTTCGCACTGTTGAAGGTCTTTTAAAGGGTTCAAAGGTAATACCTCTTCTCTTATTATATCTGGGGTAGGTATTCTTCTTTCTTACATGGGAAGGTTCTCTAAGCCTTCTTGTGTTCTTTCAACTTCTACAACTAATTCTCTATCCCTCTGTTGCTTCGACTTATTCTCTTGTTCCTCTAGTGGTCGTGTTATTTTTCTGGCTATGAAGTCCCTTAATTCTTTCCTTTTCTGTTTTGTGGCTTCTTCCTCTACTTTCCTTCGGTTCTGATCTTTCTCAATCCAGGTCTTTCCTAACAAAAGTGCAAAAGGGGTGTTGTTCTCAACAAAATTAATGACTTCAAATTTTTCTTTGGTCGATGTTTCATGAGTAATCATAGGTACATTAGTAACTCTTCCACATAGGGTTACCGTATTTCCTTTAAACAATCCTATCCTTCCCAATGAACGTATCATAGCAGGCTTTCCCAAAATTTCCCAAGTGCTTTCTGGCATAATGTTCACCTATGTTTCCTCATCCAAGACACAGTATATGTTGAAGTCTCCTATTCTTGTTTCTGTGCACCGTTTCTCTTTTAAGATCTCTGGTAAACTTATTTCTATGTGATCATTCAATGTTTCTTTCAACTGTAATAACATAGTCTCTGACTCTTTCTAGTTCTCTAACATATCCTTAGTCTCTTGACATTCTTCATAGTTTTCTTGTCTTTTGTTCATATTTTCAACTTTGGCAATCATTCTAGGGAAATCCTATACCTCATGACCAATAGATTTACAGCAAAGACAAATATGACTTATACCAGGGCATTCCTTAGCAAGATTTCTCAATCTTCTGCAATTATAACACAGTGTCAATTCTCTCTTTCTTTTAAACGATCCCCAACCTTTCCTGTACTGTGTACTAGGATCACAGTGATGGACCTGCAATCTGCAAAAAATATTTCTAGGTTCCTGCATCCACTTGTTAGCCCAAAAATTATTTCGATGCATAGGAA
Source organism: Picea engelmannii (assembly GCA_009831015.1). NCBI lineage: Eukaryota > Viridiplantae > Streptophyta > Pinopsida > Pinales > Pinaceae > Picea > Picea engelmannii. Next base: position 145,263 of record ML793515.1, read on the forward strand.
TAACATATCTTTCACTATCTCTATCAAATTTATTCAGATCCATTCTTTCTTCTAACTGTGCCCTAGTTTTTAGACTAGGACAAAATATATCAAATGTACCTAGATTCATACTTTCGAAGCAAAACTTTCCACTTATCTAACCTTTATCCGAGCACAAAGATTTAAGATCTTACCTCTTCTCTTCAGATATGGTTCCTTTCTTAGCACAAATATTCACAAGTCGAGTAGAATACTGCACACTACAACAACAAATCTATGCACAGATATTTCTCTTCTTCATTTCCCAGCAATCACAGTTTCAATTCCCAGCAACGAAACCATTTGTTGGCACAGGGGCAGACTCAAGTTTCAATGCTTCAAAAACACACCAACAAAACCCTAACTACCGGCCCTTTCGACAACACCTCCGAAGCAAATGAAGTCTCACCTGAGGTAGAGGCAGGGGGGGTTGCAGGACTCAAGTGTCTACAACCTAGATGGGACACATATCTGTGATTAAAACATTTAACAAAGAACTTATCCAATAACATGGATTAGTTCTTAAACCTTATTCACATCGCGGGTTAAACTCTAAATATAGAACAACACAATAATAATCAAGTTAAGCACATCCAATCATTTAGCACATAGCATCAATCCATATCTACCATCCATTCACATCATTAAGAACTAAGCCATAACATCAGATGAATTCATTATACATAACATCAACAACACTTAAGAAAATAAATACATAAACAATATGAACAATATTGCACAAAGCACATCAACACAACATATATGTGGTTCACCCCAATGTGGGGCTACATCCACCACCTTATATTTCTTCTTTATTAGTCTTCTTCAATCTTTTGCAACCATCTTCTATTATGCACAGATCCACATAGACCAATTATGCAGAGGATAGGATATCTGCGTGCAACCCACCATATCCTCCTTCCCAGAATTAGGTCAATGCATAGAGCCACAGAGTTCAGCTTCGCATTGGACAGGTGATCTGTGCATAATGCACTAGATCCACCTTCCTCAAAACCAATTCAAGGCACAGATCCAACTTCTTATTAGCACAAAGCCTCTTACAATCTCTTACACTAAGCCAACTACAATTCTTTGCACATAGCTAACACTTACATCGCTTTCACTAAGAGGATCACAAGTAACTACTTCTTACATCGCTTAGATATTCATTTATACATTTACAATGAGGCCTAAACATGGGTAAACCCATGGGATGACATCCCATACCCGTTACATAAATCCTAAATACCCCAAAAATCCCACAAAATAGGTGATATCTCGCGATCTCTGCTCTGCCTAGGAACTCCATCTTCGACTAGCCTGTCGAAGTCCCAAAAATGGTCAAGCATGATCAATGTTCTCTCAAAACTTTGTCAGGGTCCAAAAATGAATGCGTGAGTAAGTTAGTGAACCAATGAACCAATGAGAAAGTGAACGAGTGAATAAAAATGAACCCCACAATAGACTAGCGGCGGGTTTAAGTATTTCGTGGGGAATCAAGAATGTCCTGGCCTTCCCCAAGAATATCATGTAACTAATTCATTCCCTTAGACAAAAGGGTAATTAAAATATGAAATAAATATTTATCCCCTCAATCCCCCTCTCTTGTTGAATCATAGACCCCTATAACTCTAGTCCTTATCCCTCTAGCAACCAACTATGTGTTTATTATTAATAATGATCAAAAGATTATATTTCTTAGGCACACTGGCCTCTTTTAATTGTTTGATCCCCCTAGCCTCTTGACAATTAACAAAATACTTATTTAATAGGAGGGCTCAAAACCTGGGGTGTTACAACTAATCATCTAAGTTTTGTAAAAGTGGACTTTGATGATGAGGTCAGGGCTCTTCTAATATTGTGCTCATTTCCAGAAAGTTGGAATGGTTTGGTCATGGCTCTAAGTAACTATGTATCTGGTTCAAATACTTTAAAATTTGATGATGTTGTTGGTGTTATCCTTTGTGAGGAAATGTGATGGAAAAGCACAGGTGAGACATCGGGTAGTGTGTTAAACATGGAGAACAAGGGAAGAAAAAAGGATAGAGGAAAGGGCTCAGGGAACCATGAGAATTATATAAAGAGAAAATTCAAATCCATATTTGGAAAGATAGAGTGTTGGAATTGAGGAAATAAAGGGCATCTGAAGAAATACTGTAGAGCTCCAAAAAAATAAAGAGATGGACAAAAAGATAAAAACAAAGAATCAAATGTAACAGGTGATGTGTTACAAGATGCTTTGATTATTTCTATATATAATATTTATGAGTCTTGTGTAGTAGATTCAATGGCTTCATTTCATGCCACGCCCCATAGGAAACATTTTCTATATTTTGTTCAAGGTGATTTTGGACAGGTTCATTTGGGTGATGATGCACCATGCAAAATTGTTGGAATGGAAAGGTAAAAATAAAGCAAAGGAATGGAAACCAATGGTTGTTGAGAGAGGTAAGACATGTTCCAGATCTAAGGAAAAACCTAATTTCAACAAGATAGTTGGCAAGTGAAGGTTGTATATCCATATTTACAAATAAGGTGTGGAAGGTCACCAAAGTATCATTTGTTATAACAAAAGGAGAGAATGTAGGTACATTGTATTTATGTACTAGTAATATTGACTCTTCTATCTCTTTAGATTCTACATGAGTGGATACAACACTATGGCATCATAGTCTTGGGAACATGAGTGATAAGGGGATGCAAATACTTCACAAAATAAATTTGTTCCCGGATCTTAAACAAATTGATTTAGATTTTTGTGAGCATTGTGTTTATGGAAAACAAAAGAGAGTCATATTTCTCATAGTTGGAATTGAAAAGAAGAGCGAAAGGTTAGATCTTTTTCATACAAATGTATGGGGACCAACTCAGGTATCATCTCTTCGTGGATCTCATTATTATGTTACTTTTATTGATGATGCAACTAGAAGAACTTGAGTTTATTGCATTCGACAAAAATATGATGTTTTTGATACTTTTAAGAAATGGAAATCTTTGGTTGAGAATGAGATAGGAAAAAGTTTGAAGTGTCTTAGATCAGACAATGTAGGTGAATATTGTAGCAAGGATTTTCATGATTACTATTCATACCATGGGATTCGTAGAGACAAGACAGTTCTATGAACACCACAAGAAAATGGTGTGGAAAAAAGGATGAACATGAAAATCATGGAGCATGCAAGGAGTATGAGATTGCATGTTGGTTTGCCCTTACAATTATGGGCAGATGTTGCATATATTGTTGTTTACTTAAATAACAAAGGAACTTCAAGCTATTTGGATTGTATAATTTCAGAGGAGGCATGGACAGGTAAAAAGGTAAACTTTTATTTTTTTGAAGACTTTCAGTCATGAATCATTTTTCCATATTGATAAAGAAAATAGAACAAAGCTTGAGGAAACATCCAAGAAGTGTAACTTTATTGGATACAGTGTTAATGATTTTGGTTATCGATTATGGGATTATGAAAAAAAAAAAACTTTAGGAGTAGAGATGTCATATTCAATGAGAAGGTCATGTACAAAGATCAGTTGTAGGGAAAGAAACAGGAAAAAGAAAAACCAGAATACATAATGCTTGATGAGATCACTGAAAAATAAATTCCATAGGCACCATAAAATCAAAATGTACAACAACAGGAGCAACAGGTACCTCAAACTCCTGCAAGTGTTGTTAGAATATATACCAGGTTAAGTAGACCCCCTGAACGATATTCTCCTTCATTGTACTATTTATTGTTGATTGATTCTGTTGAACCATAATGTTATGAAGAGGCAATGCAGGTAGACACTAAAAATAAGTGGGAGCAAGGAATGAAAGAGGAAATAGATTCCCTAGAAAATAAAGAGACTTGGTATTTGGTTCAGTTGCCTGTAGAAAAAAGAGCATTACAAAATAAATGGGTTTACAAGTTTAAGGAATAATATGGAGAAAAAAATTGGTACAAGGCTAGACTTGTTGTAAATGGGTTTGCACAAAAGAAAGGTATAGATTTTGATGAAATATTTTCTCATGTTGTTAAAATGACTTCAATTAGGACTATTTTGAGTCTTGTGGCAGTAGAATATTTGCATCTTGAACAATTAGATGTAAAAACAACTTTTATCCATGGGGATTTGGAGGAAGAGATTTATATGGATCAACCACAGGGGTATGAGTTCAAAGGAAAGGAGAATTTGGTATGCAGGTTGAAGAAGAGATTGTATGGCCTAAAGGAAGCTCCAAGGCAGTGGTATTTGAATTTTGATAGGCTTATGGCAGAACAAGGTTATAGTAGATGTCATTCTGATCACTGTGTTTATTTTAAAAGGCTAGCAAATTGAAGCTAAATTATCTTGCTATTGTATGTAGATGACATGTCTGTTGTTAGGGTATAATATGCAGGATATAAATGTGTTGAAGAAGAAATTATCTAATTCATTTTCAATGAAGGATTTGGGTGTTGCAAAGAAAATCTTTGGTATGAGAATAACAAGAGACATGAAAAATCTCAAATTGACATTATCTAAGGGTGAGTACATAGAGAAGGTGTTGGAGACATTTAGAATGAAGAATGCAAAACCAATTAGTAAACCTTTTCCCAGCCACTTCAAATTAACTAATAAAATGTGTCCCGAGACATAGGAGGTGATATAATATATGTCTAGGGTTCCTTATTCATCAACAGTTGGTAGCTTGATGTATGTGATGGTTTTCACAAGACCAGATATTGCACATGAAGTGGGAGTTGTGAGAGGGTATTTGAACAATCTAGGTAAATAACATTGGGAGGAAGTAAAGTGGATTCTCGGGTATTTGAGAGGTACTACTACTCATTCATTATGTTTTGCATCATACATTGTTCTACATGGATATGTTGATTCAGATATGGCATGTAATAAAGATAAGAGGAGGAGAACCACAAGGTATGTTTTTACTATAGGTGGAACAATAGTAAGTTGGATTTCGAAACTACAAAAGGTTTTTGCACTTTCAACAACAGAGGCAGAGTATGTTGTTTCTACAGAGGCTAGTAAAGAGATGATTTGGTTACAAAGGTTTATGGAGGAATTGGGAAAGAAGAAGGAGAATAATAGGTTGTATTGTGACAGTGAGAGTTTCATTCATATTTCAAATAACTCAACCTTCCATTCGAATACTAAGCATATACAATTCAGGTACCATTTCATATGATCTACCTTGGAAGATGGAAATTTGAAGTTGGAAACGATACACACTAGCCATAATCTTGAAGACATGTTAACAAAGGGAGTAACCAGGGAGAAAATGAGCTCATGCTTAGTTTCAATTGGTCTTCAAGCATGAGGATGAAGATGAGAAATTGGACAGGTCCAAGAAGGATCATAGTCTAGCATATAGAACATCGGTGGAGTTGTTGAGATCGATCTCCAAGAGGGATATTATTGGTTGTGGAGGAATATTATCTTCCTAATTCAGAGGTTTTTTTTTTTAGCCATGTTTATACCCCATGAAGACTTTACACCCCGGAATAACGCACACTCCTTCATGCGGGGAGTGCAGCGGGGGTTACACCCCCGGCAGGGTTCGGGGGCAGGTAAGGGTTCGGGGGAGAAGACCCCAAAGTAAACATTTCCTTGTAAATGTATATTGTAATTTCATTGTAAATCTGTACCGTTCATTATAAGGTCATAGATTTGATGGTAGAAGTTATGTTAGGGTTTTTTTTCCCTAGAAGGAAACTCTCTTTTATGAGGGAAATGTATTGCAGCTATGGATCATTGCAAATATTGTATTCTGAGAGAGGATATTGTGAGATAAAGAAGATAAAGTTGCATTGGGTTTGATGTAGGTTATATCCCTTCATTTGTTGGATAATGATAAAGGAAGGACTTGGAAAATTCTCTGGTGGACGTAGCCCACACTAGGTGAACCACATAGGTATGTGTATCTATTGTATTGTGTATCTTCTATGATTCATTTTTGCATTTGTTTAATTTATTTCTTTGTGATCTTGTTGTTCTAATACTCTCCCTATCCTTCCACTCTCAAAACTCCTGCGACCAGATCTGACGACTGGCATGATTTCTCCCTTCGCCATGATCTACAGTGGAGATCTACTTTGAGACTCTGGGATTTGGGTTTTTCTCCTCTTGGAAACAAATGACCAATATTTCTTGAAGTGTCGAATCGTTGAATCATGAGATCTATGACTCACATTCCTTGCACTCATATTCAATGACTGGGATCTAATCTCCTCTTGAATGCTCTTTTCCTTTGGTCTAGTTTTGATCCAACAACCTAGATCTATTTCCACAACCAATACAATGATTATTTTGGTTTCTTCTCCTCTATGGCTCCGCTTCCCTCCAACGAAGGATTTCTCAATATTTTCAAAGGCTTGGCCTTTGAACTCTCCTCTATAGAGTCAACTCCTTGGCATCTCCTTGCGTTTTATCAAACACTACACCTTCTGATATTAGAACTAATGATAAGTTCTCTGGCACACTCCTTTTGCTTCTCCTACAATCTGGAACTTTGAAAGTTATTTCCTTCTACCCTCCTTGCATATGATCTGCACACACCAATTCTATCTCTCCTGGGATTTCAACTCTTCGAAATTTAAAGGGTTCAATCCTTTGCTCCTTCAACAAATTCTTGTTCCCTCCTGGAAACCACGGTCTTCCTCCTGAGATTTACCAGCACTTTGACAGAGTGTTGGATTCATGCACTCCTTTCATTCACTCTCCTGAGTCTCAGACTTTATAGACTCGTTTATGCACTTCTTGTGCCTACTCTGTTTAGACATGCACTATCCTTCATGAGAATAAACTTATGTAAGTCTACATGCATGCACTTCATTCACTTCATCTCTCCTCCAATATTTTACACTACTCTAAGTGTAGTATCACTCCATGCACTTGCTCTATGCAGACTTGCGCTAGCCTTCTCTTGAGATTTTACACTACTATTAGTGTAGGCACACTTCTTGCGCTCACTCTGTGAAATCACACAAGAGATCTCTAAAACTTGTACCATATTCCAAACTTGCACCCAGATATTGTAGACAATTTGAAATTTTGGAAAGGATAGGACAAGTAGCTTATAAACTTGATTTTCCTACAAATATTAAAATACATAATTTTTTTCATTGTAACTTACCCAGCCACCCATAGGCTATCCATGCTACTCCAAAAACTTTCTTCTGAAGTGATCTCAAATTCTAATAACATTTTATCTGAAATCAAGCATGAAAGACCCACATGCAATAATCAAGATCCATGCTACAACATAAAATAAATAAACAACGTGCCATGCACAGAAAATAACCAAAATACATGCACATTATAAATACATATCTCAGAGATAATTAAATACACATCGAAATATACATTATACTAAAAACACAGAGAGAACTTGTATTTTCCAGAAAACATTGACCAATTGGATGCAAACCAAGGACGTTCCTCCCAACCATAGACATTGTTGTTCATTCACTCTCAATAGCAGGTCACCCCCAAGCCAATGTTATGAATCCACAAGGACGAGTCCTAGGCCAAATATGAAACACACAACAATCTATCTATCTATCTGTCAGGTTTCCCAACCACATAGGAAATTCGAATTTCCATCTCTCTTTCACCGTCATCCTACACAACCCAAATAAATGAACACCTTTCTCTTCCATGTAGTCCCTAGGGTTGTTCCATTTCTCTCTGGGGCTCCAGTGCTACTGTTCAGGAAATATCCTTGCTGGAAACTTCAAGGATTCTCAACTATGGATAGTTCTTTCCGAATTGCGATCAATGTCATGCACATAGGAATCCTTTCCCACCCACAAAACAAACATAAATTTTCATGGTCCTTTCCCCCTTAGCCTGCACAACCCAAAGAAATGAACACCTTTCTTTTCCATGTAGTCCCTCGGGCTATTCCATTTCTCTCCATGGATCCAATGCTACTGGTAAAGAAATATCTCTACTGGAAACTCCAACGATTCTCATATGTGGGCAATTCTTCCTGAATTTCCATCAATATCATTCACACATGAATCCATTCCCTCTTGGAGTGATCAATAATATATTGCAGCCATTTATAAATGGCTCTCCTCTTTCATCCATTTGTTTACATGCTAAGACCAAGAGCACATGAATTACCAAGAAGAGCGAGGAGGAAGGAGAAGTAGAAGAATCCTTGAACCACCCCCAAAATATAACACAAGGAATTTTTATATAATTACATGAAAATAAAGAACCACATGGCCTCCCCCAATAAGATCATGTAACCCCCTTTTCCCCATAAAATCAATTATGATTAAATAAAAATATATAATAAAAAGACTTAGCCCCTTAAGCCCCCTCTTTCGTGGAATCATAACCCCCTATATTTTTTGTCCTCCTCTGACTTGTAGCTAGTGGTGTATTTTATTAATGTATATGAAGTATTACATTTCCTATGCACTCTAACCCCTTTTCAACTTTATCGACTCACCAACCTAAGTCACAATTACATAAGACATTATAGTTCATAAGTGTTAAAACTCGGGTGTTACATCCCCCTCCCCTTATTTTGGCACTGTCCTCGGTGCACAACACCATTCCAATGTTATTAACATTACAAATCTAGGATCTTTGGCCTTAATCCACACAGGAAATCCAACCAACTCTTATACACATAAGCACTCTGGCCTAAAATTAAACATGTATACATAGGCATTCCAACCTAAACCATGTATAATGATATTCATAATTTATATTTCTGGAAACAGTTCCACGCAACAAGCTCTCATTTCCTCTCAAACCTGTGCAAACTAAAGAAATGAACCCCTTTTTGTACCATGCAGTCCCTTGGGTTGATCCACTTCTCTCCAGGGCTCTAGTGCACTCAACCATGAAGTTTCAAAGTTAAAGCTTCAAGAACTCTAGTTGCAACAAATCCATTGGACTTTGTTCATTCCATGTCTTCATCATTGAGCTTGATTCCCTTATGGTTTTATTTTTTATGAGATTCCAACTTAAATAACCAATATCTCATCTATATTATAAAAATACAGCCATCATGAGATATTTTTATAACAATTTCAATCATACAAATGTCAAATATGTTTTAGACAGGAAAACAAAGTTTCCAAGCATGAGCTTCCTCCTCATAATTTGTTTGTCTCTTGTGGTTGTAGGAATCAATATTCATTATGGATTATAGAAAATCCATACCCAATACCATTATTCCTGCAATTTTCTCAACCTTCAAACACCAAACCAATTGTTAGCATAATCATGTAACAATTCATAATTATTAATTTCTCAAATCTAGCTTATATAGGAAAATGTATTAATTATTAATTTCCATACATGAGATTCTTTCTCATAATGCTTAGCTCTTGTATGGGCTTACATCCCTGCCAAATTCAAGACCATTCACCCTACCACATCCAAGACCATTCACCCTACAATCTCCTCAACCTTTCATTCATCTAAACAAACTTTTAGCATAACATAACAATTTGTAACTATTAATTTCTTAAATCTATTTATATACACGAAATAAAATTCTCATGCATGGATTTTCTACTCATAATTTTTGTCTCTGTAGTTGTATATATCAGTCTTCCTTATGGTCTTACATCCCTTCCATATCCAACACCATTCTACCTGCAATTCCCTCAATTTACACTCAACCAAACAATTGTCAATATCTCATGTAGAAGATATATATATATATTCATGGTAACAATTCAAAATAAATTCACAAAGTGATCTCAGAATTGTTTACAACTACAATTCAATAACTTCCATTAATCCAACTATTAATTGGAATGAACCCATCATTCTTTACACATGTATTATTAACCAATATTTTATTTCTTCTATCTGCCAATATTTCTATCACTTTGTTCCTTTGACAAAGATTTTCCATAATTTATCATTATATAACTACTCTCACCTGCAACTTTCTTCTTGCATTATATAATAACTCCTAAAGTGTTTTCAACTTCATAAGTTATCAATACTCACATCATGTCATTTGTTATCATAATCATTTCTATTTTATATAATATATACATGCATTCAACAAAAAAACATTCAATAATTCTTGTAATACCACTTGTAACATATTTAATAGTTCCAAAAAGTGATCTCAAAATTATAACAACAAAAATCCAATAACATTCAACTAGTACTCATATTAAATATCATGCAACTATCCATCATTATGTATATTCATCACCACATGCTTTTAATAATGCAACAATTAATTACTAAATAAAACAAAAATAGATGTACCAATACCAATGGCCACATTTACACAATGTATCCCTGCATTGACTACATAATATCACATAACTATCTCATGCATTTACCAAGGTGAGTTGGAAGGTATGGCCAACGCCTCAACACATCATCCACAAACTTCTTACTTCTTTCCGGACTATTTGGATTTCTTCCTTTTCAACCCAAACACAACATGAAGAATATAATTCTTAAGTTCTCTTCAGTGTCGGCAAAGAGGTTGCAGTCCAAATATCAACTATAGAGTAGATACCATTGACCACTCACATAGTGCTACGAACCTTCCATATCCAACCATCTCATAGTCCCACACATGACTAACTCTATGGATATTCATTGTTATATCAAGACTATGTCTTCTAACTTGAACTAGTTATGATCCCACAACCAATATTAACACAATATGCAACTAACATTTTATGTAAATGAATTCTAGTGTCAACAACATTTACATACTCTAGGCCTTTGTCCATTACACATCAATTTAAATATTGAAAAATTAACTACGTGAATTCTTACCTCAATTCCCTTTAACAAGTATGCATCAAAAGAAACTAAATGCATACATGCATGGTTGTTATCAACCTACTTGATGCTACCTGATCAACTGGTATTTCTAGAAGCCCACAGACTTCCTCCTTCATCATTTTGATCACCATTCCTACCACCCTCATGGGTATTCACATAGATGAAAATCATAAGCAACAACAACAACCACATATTTAACCATGCTATATCATTTTTCCTGAATACATAATTCATCATTAGTCATGACCAATTTCCATGAAATCATTATTTCATAATAATAGACTATTCTAAGTTCATAATCATGTTATATGCATATCCAAGCATGTGCATATGCACAATTAGACATCCATATGCACCAAGCATTCAATCTCATCATGCCTACTAATGCATATGCATTTTAACTTCATTATATGCCTCATGCGCTCTAGTGGATTTCTTTTTCAATTCACTTATTTATTTATTTATTCATGTTGTACCTAGTTGTCCTTGAATTCCTTCAGATCCTTTCTGACTTGTGTGTTCTCACTCAGCTCATATGCACTATTGTTCCATCATATGAACACTTTCTAGCCAAGTTCCACTTGGCCATTCTTCAATCCAAGCAATGTGTTCTATTTTTAACAACCTCTCCTCGACAATTGTATCCAAAATTTACCTTTATGAAACATTCCAACACCTTGGAATGAAGTAGCTTAGGGCATTCCATCACTTTACTATGACAACATTCTTGAATCAAACATTGTTACTCCTAGTTGTCCATTATACTAATTCATTAAAAATTCCCTGTGAAACCAAACCTTTTACACTTAATACCATTCCCAATAGAAGTCTATTTTCATTAAGTGGCACTTTTCAAGTGAAAGAACATTCATTTTTCTATCTCTGATTTCTCTGCATTGGTATCCTACTTCCACTGTAAACTCTAATATCAGAAGTGTATTTCTTTAACCGAGTAGTTTTAGACAAGTAGATAAGTCATATCTAACAAATCTTTCCCTTAAACTCCTATGCTTGACATGTAGATATTCTTCCCACGCAACCTCTTAAGTTATTTGTTCTCTTTGACCTCAAACTTTGCAACTGTTTACACATATCTACCTTCAAGGATATGGAACATTAATTTTCCTTTCTATGCCCATTAATCACATTATTCACCTACTAGCTTCATGTCTTATGTGAGGATTCTTGATTTTGTATTTGCAATTCATTCAAACTTTGCAGAAGCTAAAGAATAATCCTTCTATTATGCTCTTCTCGAGTTCTTTATCCACTTTTCATTGCTTTCCTTGTAGTTATATGTTTCCTCAACCAACTTCTACAAGATATTTAATGCTTCCATAACTATGATATCCAATCCTAGACTGGAATTGATCCAATTAAATCTTTAATCCTGCCAAATCTGTAAGAAACCATTTTTGTTAGAATTATACGTATTATGAAAATATGTCAATTAATGTTACATGTACTTTTTTTTCTTAATTCGTGAAGAATTATATCACAATTATCCAAATTATAATAATTCCAGGTCATTCTCCTCTGATTCAACTTTCCAATGACTGCATTCTTACCCCAATATGATATCTGAGCTGAAAGTAGTGGCTTCCTGAACAATCACTTTCAACCCATTTTTTGTTTTTCAAAAAGGATCTTGTCGAAATATTCCACAACTCCTTTAACTTGTACATAATTCAAATTATGCATATGCGCTTCCTTCAAACTACTTTCCATTTGACCATATCTCGATACCATGGGCTTATCCACTCTAACGACATTCATTTAGCGCATTTCCCTTATTCTTCTACACATGATCTTGTTCACAAAACATATGAGGGCTTGATTAGTTCTAGATCCTTCGCACCTCAACCCATTTACCTTACCATGAGACCGATGTTGGAACCAAGTCCTATAGAATTTATCCTTTGGATATTATCCCATTTCAATCTTCCACTTCTACCGAAGTAAAACTTCACTAAAACCCTTCTATTAGCTCCACTGGAAGATTAGATGGTCGAGATTTAATCTCTCATTGACTGGATGATCCCACCCCATCTTGAGGATTCAATGAGATCAACAAATTTCACTTAATCAGGAATTGGGATGAACGACCTTAATCAATTTGGGACTTCGGCACTCTCAGACTCTGGAACATTACAATTCCCAATTCTCTCAACTCCCCCAGAGTGATATATGTCGAAGTTCTTACGCCAACCTTCCATTGTTTGATCTAATAGTTAAGAAAGGTCCTGAAGGGATCTTATGCTGACAGTCTGAGTGAATTCACAACTTCATTCTTCAAAAACATTGTTGGTAGAGACGTTGGACACCCTCGGAGGCCATACTCCCTATTGGTCATAAGGTCTGCACCTGACTGCTAAAGGGAAAAGCTAGGCCACCTATCAATTTAGAATTGTTGCTTCTTTTAATTTTTTTTGGTTGGTCAGAGGGTTATTCTACCAAGACAAAACAAAGGTTGGGTTTGAAAAATGATATGGATGAGGGTCATCCTTGGCTCATGGCACACTAATGACAGATCAATGAAATAATAGAAAACAAAGGCAAACAACAAACTATTAAATGAATAATCTGTTGTAAGAAGTTCAATACTTAAAATATCATTTCAAGACATTAAACGTGTATCAAAACAGAATTACTCCTTTAGGTTGCGATAAAAACAAATCTTCACCAAGCATTAGCTGTTTTCATAGGTTGCATATCAATAAAGACAAGTTACACAATAGATGAAAGGAAATGACATGTACTTTACACAAATAAAAAACTGCATTCAAGATAAGATAAAAACACATGAAGATTTGAACGAAACATTTTCATCAAGAGTATGTTCACTAGGTAGAGATCTTTAATCCAATCATAGAACGGGTCCAACCAGTTTGTTGTAGTGTTATCCTTTCCCAACAAATCCGACCCTCAAAACATTCAAAGACCCCCTATTTAACAGAGTTGCAGAGGTTCTCGTCCTTAGGGGACTGAGACCTAATTTTAGGTAATTGTTTGAAGAAAAATTATTAAATTCACTAAGACACTAGATATAATCAGCAAGAGTGGTTATTATCACACACAAAAGACCACTCTTGTATCTAATATAAGGAAATGTTGGAATTAATCAACTAAAAACTACTATTGTCTCTGAGACAAAACTGATGCATGCGCTGGAGGAACTGAGTTGGATGAAAATAGGCCTTGGAGTGACATAACAGAGCTCTATGTTGAGTAATTGCATGCCTACGAGCTTTTGGAGGAAACTACAGACAATTGGTTGCATGAGAAGATCTATGTTGTGAGGAGGAGGTAGTATTCTGAAGTGTTATGGAGCCAATCTGTCTCGACCTAGGACTGAGACTTAAATTTATGTTTGTGTCTAAGCTTTCGGAAGTTAAGCGCACTCTATCCTGACTGTAACTGGCCCTTCTCTTTTCTTTCTCTATGATAAACTGGTTGTGGAAAGGAAGACATTGAGGGGAGCGTCCAATAGAAAAAGTGGCATGAGTGGAGGTGGATGATGTGGTGACCTGACGTCATATAAGCATGTGACTTTGAGGGTGGCTAGGGGTGGTTTGGGTGCACACCGCCTTTGGGCCTAAAATCCCCTTTGAGCTGCCACGTAGCTTCCCTGTGATACCATGGTTTCAATTTCAGCCCGCTCAAGGGTTTTTAATGCCCGACCATGTTGTGACACTTAAATGAACCCTAGGCATTGATATGGTTTGGCACGATCTGTGATATGGGGAAGAAGGTTGATAGGTGGAGTGTAGGGAGTGGAGCGATAGAGTGTGAGTGGAAGGCAGGTGTCGAGACAGGAGAGGGGTGGTATATACGCGGGAGGTGATAAGCGTGAGTGGAGGAGAGTGGAGGTGACCTGATGCATGATTGCAGAAGTTTTCGAGGGTGGTTTGGGTCCACACTTCTTTGATCCCTACAATCCCCCACAAGTTTCCACGTAACCTTCCAAAAATACCATGGTTTCAATTGCGATACTGCTTTGTCAAATTAACGTTCGAGGAGTTTACGTTCCCGCAATGAAGTGTGGTCATCGACTGTGTCACAATATTTGATCCCATTGATATTCCTTTCTTACTTGCTACAATGATCAATGGTTATTGTTGATTTGAGATCAATGGTCCATAATTACTTCGAGATTTTAGGCTTTAGGCATTTTCAATGCATAGTTCTTACCATCCTCGGGAGTGTCGCATTTCCAAAGTGAGAGATTTGCCTCCACATGGCCTCTTGATCTGGATGGTCTAGATTCACTTCGGGAGTTTTGGATTCGGGAGTTTTCGTCTCCTTTCTTGCGCAATATTTCGAAGTGCCCTATATCCGAAGAGGGAGATTTGTCACTGTGTGTCCTCATTGATGGATGGTCCAGATTTTCTTCAGGAGTTTGAGCTTCGAGAGTTTGTAAATGGTGTTCTTGGAAATCTTCCGGAGTTTTAAGTCTCTGAATTTGACGTGGCTGCCAGATGTCATATGATGTCATGACTACTGATGTGTCACATAAGGCAAGTGATATGCATCAGTCAAAGATGAGCGAATGATGGGACCCAAATGACTAGTAATGAGTGCCACATGTCAGGGCTGGATGGAATCCATGTGTCTCCAGAGATGAGTGCCACAAGTCTTAACGGATGAGTGTCGCATGCTTCGATACATCGACACTTCGTCTTTCGTGAGTTTTGAATTGTGAGGCATGAAGTTCTCTTGGAGTAGTACGGGCCCAGAGTGATGTGGTAGGCTCTCGGGACTTTTGGACTTCAACTTTTCGATACTTAGTGACTTCGGCTCTTCGGGACTTCGGGTAATTCTTTCTCTAGTGATTCACAAACCTTAGGGAGTGCTAAGTCTCCGAAGTGAAAGATCTTACTCCACATGTCCTTGCTGATGGATGATCCAGATTCACTTCGAAACTTCAGGTAATTCTTGTTCTAGTGCTTCACAAACCTTCTGGAGTGTTAAGTCTCTGAAGTAAAATATTTTCATCCACGTGTCCTTGCTGATGGACGGTCTAGATTCACTTCGGGACTTCAACTCTTTGGGAATTCAGGTAATTTTGGTTTTAGTGCTTTGCAGGTTCTCTCTTGATTCTTAAGCCCCATGTGATTTCGACACTTTGAATGCACAAAAATCGTCAATCTGATTGGCCTGATGGATCTCCACCATCGAATGTTAACCTGTTTGTTCCCACAATCTAAGCCCAAAATTAATCGCCCCAGATTGGTGCATTTTTCCATGGGAATTAACTGTGCATAGAAAAAGGCTTGGTCGACCTGTTGTGAGCTCAATCAATGAAAAACATGATGACAAGCATTCTGAACCAAATACAACATGTATTTTATCCTTCACGAAAAACATAAAAACTCTCTGCAAAGAATCAGTGAAGCAAGCCAACAAAGAAAACCAAGTTATTGAACAAATGGGAAACCGACTTTATCAACCAGAAGAGGACAAATTCGACGAAGGCATAGGGAAAATAAAGAGGAGAATCAGGGGTGAAAAACTAGGTTAAAACATTGGCTCCAACTGGGGATATCTCGTCCCTGTGATGTGCTAAGAACTGTAGATCGATGCCTTGAGATTAAATAACTCCTCTTACCTTCAATTTATTACCTTTGTTTGTCTTCTAGCCCTGTGTTATCTATTATTATGTCTCAGCCATGCATTTTATTGAATTAAAATCTGAGACTACACCCCATCTCCTTGTTGGGCTATGGAGTCTTTACTGAAACTTAAAACTTCAGTTAAACCTTAGTGCCTTTGTTGGGATATGGAGTCTCTTATTCAAACAAGCTACTGAAAACCAACACACTGAAAAAAAATCTACGAACTAAAAATAAAATAAAAAAATGCTTGAACTATGAGCTTATTCTCCTACTACCTACTCTATTCAGTTGAAAACCAACTCAATCATGTGTAATTCCACTTCCAATCAAACCAATAAAACATTTTTCTGAGAATTGTAACTGTGTGCAAGTCACTATTTAGAATAATCCAAAGAGGATATATCAAATGCGATAAAAAATTAACAGGAATAAGGTACTTACAGTTGCAAATGATGATCATGTTAAAACTTCCAACCTTTGGGATTTTGGAAAAATAAGAATCCATCCATATTGCTATTGGATATTGAAACTCATGAAGAGCCTCCAACTGGTTGAGAGGAAAAATTTGTTGTTGTGTAAGATATGCATTACAGACAAGACTGGGTTGCTCCTATCCTTGTTGAAAAGGCTCATGAAATTCATGTGATTCACAAACATAAAGGGAATCAAAATACTCCTGATACTGCTCATCTTGTTGTTTGAAATGAACGTGTATGTCTTCTTCATTGTTGGTTTCTCCTCGTTATAGCTCCAGAATATCATCTTCATACTTATAGATTTCTTGTTGCTCAAAAATTTCAGAAGGAAGGGGAAAAACTTGCTCGTGACCTTCAACATCACTTTCCTCATAGTTAATCAAATCTTAATGAGAACATAGAACAATAGATGTATCATAACAACGACTATTTGAGTCACCTAGAAAAATTCAAGATGTATCCAAATCCTTGTTATCATCAATTTCATCATTAATGTAATTCCCAACATCATCTTTTTTAATAAAAGGATCAGAAGAAGACTCATATGTAATCGAATCTTCCTCCACTTCCTCAACGAAAAATTCCCCTTTATTTTAACTACTAGAAAAACTAATAAGTGACTGCTGAATATGAGATTCAAATTCTTCACAGCAATTCTCAAAACCTAAATCAGTTGAAAAAAACCTTTTACAATGCTTATTGAATGCAACATGGAACTGTTCCAGGGAGTAGATGCTAAAAGGGGGCAAGGATCGATACCAGTCACGAGCATGTCCCTCTAATGAGTACATGAACATATTCATTAATACATCCTCATGATGTATTCCCCACTGATGCATGAGTTCATGAAAATCAAGAAAATGCTCAGTAGGGTTGTCATCTCTATGTTCTCTAAATTTGGGCAAAAAATCACCCCACTCATCTATACTAGGAACAAAATTTGGAAAACGAGGAACAACTGAGAAATTTAATGGAGAAAACCTCCGAGACAAGATGTCTTCCATATGAAAATATGACTTCTTAAAACTATGGAGTCACCGCTGGATTCTTTAACCATGGAGTCGTCAAGTGAATGATATGAAGTCTGAATGTGTCTGGTCTATTTTCACCATCAAAGATCCTATCTAATCATTTTCATTCTCCCAGGGAAAGATGTTTCATTACTCTGTTCCCCGACAATGGCGCCAGAAGATATTGGTCCTAAGGTCTGCACCCAACTGCTAAAGGGAAAAGTTGGGCTAACTATCAGTTTAGAATGGTTGTTTCTTTTAATTTTTTTTGGTTGGTGAGAGGGTTATTCTACCAATACAAAAGCAAGGTTGGTTTGGTAAAATGATATGGATGAGGGTCTTCCTTAGCTGGTGGCACACTAATGACAGACCAATCAAATAATAGAAAACAAAGGGAAACAACAAACTACTAAATGAATAATCTACGACAAGAATTTCAATGCTTAAAATATCATTTCAAGACATTAAACGTGTATCAAGACGCAATTACTCCTTCAAGTTGCGATAAAAACAAATCTTCACCAAGCATTAGTTGTTTTCATGGGTTTCATATCAATAAAGACAAGTTACACAATAGCTAAAAGGAAATGACATGTACTTTGCACAAATCAAAACTTGCATTCAAGATAAGATAAAAACACATGAAGATTTGAACAAAACACTGTCATCAAGAGTATTTTCACCAAGTAGAGATATTTAATCCATGCATAGAATGGGTCCAACCAGTCTGATGTAGTGCTATCCTTTCCCAAAAAATCCTACCCTTAAAACATTCAAAGACCCCCTATTTAAAAGAGTTGTAGAGGTTCTCGTCCTTAGGGGACTGAGACCTAATTTTAGGTAACTGTTTGTAGAACAAATTATTAACTTCACTAAGACACTGGACTTAATCAACAAGAGTGGTTCTTATCACACACAAAAGACCACTCTTGTACCTAATCTAAGTAAATGTTGGAATTAATAAACTAAAAACTACTATTGTCTCTGAGACAGAAATGTTGCATGCATGGGAGGAACTGAATTGGAAGAAAATAGGCCTTGGAGTGATAGAACAGAGCTTTGTGTTGAGTAATGGCATGCCTACAAGATATTGGAGGCCACTAGAGACAACTGGTTGCATGAGAAGATCTCTGTTGTGAGGAGGAGGTAGTCTTCTGAAGTGTTTTGGAACCAATCTATCTTGACCTGGGACTCTGTCCCGACTGCACTCTATCCCGATTGTAACTCGACCTTCTCTTCACTTTCTCTGTGATGAACTAGTTGTGGACAGGAAAACATGGAGGGGAGCATCCAATAGAAAAAGTGGCATGAGTGGAGGTGGATGACATGGTGACATGACGTTATATAAGCAGGTGACTTTGGGGGTGGTCGAGGGTGGTTTGGGTCCACACCTCCTTTGGGCCCGAAATCCCCTCTGAGATGCCAGGTGGCTTCCTTGTGATACCATGGTTTCAATTTAATCTCGCTCAAGGGTTTTTAACGCCCGATCATGTTGTGGCATCGAAATGAACCCTGGACATTGATATGGTTTGGCACAATCTATGATTTGGGGTGGAATGTTGATAGGTTGTGTAGGGAGTGGAGTCGGTAGAGTGTGAGTGGGAGACAGGTGTCGAGACGGGAGAGGGGTTCTATATACGCGTGAGGTAACAAGCATGAGTGGAGGAGAGTGGAGGTAACCTGGTGACCTGATTTCATATAAGCACGTGATTGCGTAAGTTGTCGAGGGTGGTTTGGGTCCACACCACTCTAATCCCCGCAATACCCCACAAGCTACCATGTACCCTTCCAAAAATACCATGGTTTCAATTGCGAGATCACTTTGGAAAATTAGCGTTCGAGCATTTTATGTCCTCGCAATGACGTGTGGTCAGCGATCGTGTCACAATCTTTGATCCAAGTGATATTCCTTTCTTACCTGATGCAAGTATCAATGGTTCTTTTTTATTTGAGATAAACAGTTTGCAATTACTTCGGGAGTTTGGGCTTCGGGCCTTTTCAATGCATAGTTACCATCCTCCGGAGTGATGCATTTCCGAAGTGAGAGATCTACCTCCATGTGGTCTCTGGATCTGGATGTTCCATATTTACTTCGGGATTTCGAGTTTAAGGAGTTTTCGTCTCCTTTCTCACACAATCTTCCGAAGTGTCGTATATCTGAAGAGGGATATCTGTCACTGTGTTTCCTCGTTGATGGATGGTCTAGATTTTCTTCGGGAGTTCAGGCTTCGAGAGTTTGTAAATGTTGTGCTTGAAAATATCTTGGAGTGATAAGTCTCTGAATCTGACATGGCAGCCAGATGTCATATGATTTCATGACTGTTGATGTGTCACATAAGGCGAGTGACATGTGTCAGTCAAAGATGAGCGAATGATGGGACCCAAATGACCAGTAATGAGTGGCACATGTCACAGCCAAATGGAAGCCATGTGTCTCCATGGATGAGCACCACAAGTCTTGACGGATGAGTGTCACATGCCTTGGCACTTCGACACTTCGACGTTCAAGAGTTTTGGATTGTGAGGCATGAAGTTCTCCCAGAGTAGTATAAGCCTGGAGTAACGTGGTAGGCTCTCGGGACTTTGGGACTTCGGGTAGTTATTGTTGCAGTGCTTCGCAAACCTTCCGGAGTGCTAAGTATCCAAAGTGAAAGATATGCCTCCACATGTCCTTGCTGATGGATGGTCCAGATTCACTTTGGGACTTCAGGTACTTCTTGTTCTAGTGCTTCACAAACCTTTCGAAGTGTTAAGTCTCCAAAGTGAAAGATATTCCTCCACGTGTCCTTGTTGATGGATGGTCGAGATTCACTTTGATACTTCATCTCTTCGGGACTTCAAGTAATTCTTGTTCTAGTGCTTCGCATTTTATCTCTTGATTATTAAACCTCGCACGATTTCAAAACTCTGAATGAACGAAAACCGTCGATCTGATTGTCCTCATGGATCTCCAACGTTGAAAGTTAACCTGTCTATTCCCACAATCTGTGACCAAAATTGACTTCCCTAGATTGTTGCATTTGTCCATGGGCATTTCCTGTGCATACAAAAAGGTTTGGTAGACCTGTTGTGAGCTCAATCAATGGAAAATATGATGACAAACATTTTGAACCAAATACGACATGTATTTTATCCTCCAAGAAAAACAGAAAAACTCTGCGCAAAGAATAAGTTAAGTAAGACAAAAAAGAAAACCAAGTTATTGAACATATGGGAAACCGGATTTATAAACTAGAAGAGGAAAAAATCGACGAAGGCATAGGGAAAAGAGAGAGGATAGGCAGGGGTGCAGACCTAGGTTACAAAACTCCCAGAGATGACATGGAATGTTGATGTCACCTATGGTGACATGGACCCATGGCATGTGTGTCGCATGTCACAAAAAAAAGAATAGGTTGGGGTCCAAAAGGTACTGAATCCGAGTGACATGTGTCCCCACATGACACCTCTTCCATGTGTCCTACGACATGTCATTAGTCAAATGGATGGTCCACAATTTTCTCCTTGATCTATGACTTAGCTCAAATCTGGGACTCTAGGACTTCGAGCTTTATAAGTTTCTTGAATCTCACACATGCTACCTCTTGGATATTCGAACTAAGTTTCCCATCTCCCTCACACTCCTCCCACAACCAATAGATGTTATTAACTCTGGGCTTCGGGCTTCAGGGCTTCTCGCTCCAAATGAACACCACACTCTCAAACTATGGAATTTCGAACTGGCGAAGGGAGGAGATCTATGGATGAGAATCTCCTTTCATCAACGGCTAGTATTAACTCTGGTACTTTGGAACTTCGATAATTATTACACCAAAATAAATTTCACCCACAATCCTCTAGATAACCAAATTTATGAATACTTGGAAATCTACAGACATGTGTACCCAACAACCGACGGTGAGGATTTACATCGGAATTCGAGACTTCGAGAAATTATCCACTCCGCACAACCACAACCAATTTATCCCAGAGTGTCAAATCGTTGAACCACTTGGGGATACAAAGACTCACACTCTCCTAGTGATCTATGGTGTTGATTCACTCTAAGACTTCATAGATTAGAGGATTTCTCCTCTTGGAAAAATAAGGGTCAATTTTTCCTGAAGTACCGAATCTTCGAATTGTGTGTAATTGTTATAACCCTAATTTGCACCAGACATGATTACCTGGAATTAGGCCATCTCAGATTCCTTCTTTTCCAAAACATTGTTGAACAACTCTTCTTAAAAACCCCTTTTATAAAGGCCCACATGCCCTGGTCCATTACTGCACGCATGTACACGCTAGCTGACCCAAGACAACCCATGTGTACCTACAAAAGCACAGAAAAAGGAAAGTTGTTGATGGAACACACATCTTTGGGTAAGTTAACTAAACCTTTCAGACATGCATGTCCGGTCACTCGACCAAATACCTAGCTATAGCCTATAAAAGAAGGGGTAGGGGTCCCATTTGAAAGGAGGAGAATCATAGTAAATAACCTATACCCGATTAAGAATTCCCTTTGTCCCAGCCTTTATCCATCCTTGTGCAAAGAGAAGTATAGAGAAAAGCAGTTGGAAGACAGTGGAAGAAGAGCCCAGGACCAGGATCGAGGAGCAGTAGCTGACTTTATCATTGTAAGGTATAATTGTGAAGTTAATAAAAGAATTGTTTTTCCCGTCCCGCCATATGAGATTTTCATTATTGGAATATTGATTGTATGATTGATTAAATCTCTAACCCGTTAGTTCATAGATCAAATGCATGTGGAGTTCTTTTTTTGTCTTTAGTGAATGGAGGTCAGAATTGGGAGGAGAGTTTCACTCGAAGAATGACCAAGCACGAAAAGGGATCGACATCAAACACAAAAATAAAGGTACGTCAACTTAATCTCTTGAGCCTTGTATTTACATATGAGTAATGGGGGTTTAGGCATGGAATGATGGTAAAAAGTAAGAATATTTAGGTCATTTCTGCATGAATGATAAAACCCTTAGTGCTAGTCCGTAGGAGGGATTTCCCACCCACAACAAAATTGGCGACCATACTGGGGATCTCTAGGGTTTTTGGGAATGTTTTTTCTTGGGTATTTTTAAAAACTGGTTTCATTCCTTGTTTTTAAAGTTTCTGCAAAAGTTTGAGCTAACAGAGATTCTGGTCTTCCATACCAGTTATCTCTATTTCTTTTCTTGAATGCATCTTTTTTTCGAGACCCACATAAGTACATGAGGCCTGTCTAAGGTCTACATGCGTGTACCCGCGCCCTACCCTGACACAGCCCACATGTACATGCTAGTTGAGGAAGTGTTCGTTGCGTGTATGATTTCAGAAAATTTCTTTCAAAGAGGCAATCATCCTCTCCCTTGTTAGAAGTAATCCTTCTCAGGGGTTTTCTGGAACTCATTCTAGTCTCTGTTTTTTGCAGTTTTGTAGCTTAGGTTTCACCTCAAGATTGGTTTTGTTCTATGAAATTTTCCTTCAATTGTTTTCTTCTTCTGTCAAAGTAATTTTCTGAGTCTTTAAGAGATTTTGGTTCTCAATAACAGTAGTCTTTTCCAGTGCTTGATTGCTTGTCATTTCATTTTTTGAAGATTTGCAGAGGTACAGATGGTCTGCATAAGTTCTGCATGCGTGTACACGCGCTCTGACCTTACACAGCTCGTGTGCACATGTTGATTGTTGAACTGTCAGCAGCAAGCCTGTTGAGAATTTTTTTTGGTTTAAGTAGAGGCAGTCATCCTTTCCTTGTAAAGAGTTATACCTCTTAGGGTTCTTGGTCTCTATCATAGCAGTTTTATCCTAGGTTGGATTCTAGCATAGCTTGCTTTTTCATTGAAAGATTTATTATGTTTCCTATCTTTTTTAACTTATTTTTAGCCATGAATCGTGCATTCATCAGTTTCTTTTAGAATCTTTTGTTATTTCTTCTTTGATTGGAAGAAAATATAAAAAAAAAATAGTTTGTTAGATCTCTTTCTTTCCTGGCATTTTCTTTGCATTTTTATTTGAAAAAGAAAAAGAAATTAGCATAGCGTTGTGTTTTCTTCTAATTTTAAAAGCGTTTCAAAAAGAAATATAATCATTCTTTGCCAATGTTCATGTAAGTTTCATCATTTTTTTGCAAGAGTCTTTACAACATCATTTACACTACCATACCCTTTTTGAGTAAATCAATCCAGTAAAAAGAACGATAATTAAAATTTACTAGACTTTATGTTTGTAGGGTCCATCAACTAGATTAGGCTAGAGCCTTGATTTAGGTTGGAGAGGAAACTCTTCAAGGCTATAAAAAAAAACATACGAGTCGGTGCTAAGGAGTGTAGAAGTCCAGTAACATGGAAATTATTTGGGGCCCCCCTCTAACAAAGGGGCTAAACATGAGGTCGTGTGAGTAAAGGTAGCGGAGATAACCCCTCTAAAGTCGGACCAAGCGTAGTGGGGAACGCATATAGAGGACTTGTCTTGGGATTCCATTGATCTCATTTGTCACAAGGCTTCGTGGGTCTCGAATCCATTCAAGGTCCTCATTCGTCTTCCAGAACACTTTCTTTCGATACCCTTGATAGGTTTCGAGCTTGATACCCTACTCATTGTGGTCCACCCGACCGTTGATTGTACCCGCCTGGTGATTGTTCACGAGCTGGAAACCTAGTTGCCTTTATTTTAGGGACTTACACAGGTGACCGCGGAGGTATACCACAGTACCTAGGGAAGACATCAAGCCACTATTTGCAGAGTATACCCAGAGGGTTCTTTCGTATTCGAGTTTCACTTGCACCGGTAAGTTTCTCTAGTGTTGGTTGGTGTAACTGTTCTTCCAACTAGTTAGTACTTTTCTTGATTTTCCTTTAGGAACTTTTAGTGTGTGCTCTATAATCCCTAGTTTTCCATAGTGAGTTAGTCAGTTGTGGATTTGGGTCTCTGACCTAGGGTGGTAGACCACCCACTCTGCCTGTTGAGAGGACTTTTTAGTCGTCTGCTTAGAAACATGGAGCCGCCTCTTTATAGGCATTGTTTTGATAACACTGGTTCACCAGAGTCAGTGTGTGAGACTTTTATGAACATGAATGATCTCGAAAAGGGAGAACCTGTGCATAAGATATTCATGGCTAAAGTTCCCAGTGATACCAACCAAGGAGCCCCTTCACAAGGGGATTCTTTTGTTTTTCCCTTCTTCGGAAACGTTGGTGTCCCTTTGATGGCCACTTTGTACATTCCTGGGTTGAATGTGGGATTACCGGTTTGGTTGGGTACCATTCCAAATGTCCCAAATTCTCTTGATGCTTCTCAATTAAGAACCTTAATTCATGACCACCCTATTGATGTTTCTTCGTCAGCAAAGTCTTCTCCTCCTCCTTCTCCCACCTCTGGTGAAAGTACAGTTACTAGTAACCGAAAGTCTAAACAAAATATAAAGAGGAAGAATAGGAAGAAGAAATCACCAACCTCTGCGAGTCATGTTGGAGATAGGTCAAAAACCTCTGCAAGTCACGTTGAAGACCAGCACCCAACCTCTGCAAGTTATGCTGAGGGAACACACCCACCCTCTGCAAGTCATGCTGGGGGAAAAAGTCCAGTCACTGCTAGTCATATTGGTAATAGGTCTGTAGCCTCTGCAAGTCATGTTATTGACCCATCACTAACCTCTACAAGTCATGTTGGAGATGTGCAACCAACCACTGCTAGTCATGTTGGAGATGTGCAACCAACCACTGCTAGTCATGTTGGGGGCATTAATTCTATTGGGAAACCTAGATGGATAGGATGTAAGCCTAAGTTCCCTTGTAAGCTTTGCAAGGAAGATCACCTTAGTAATTTGTGCCCTGACATTCCAGAGTTACAAAGATTGTGGTCCCTGTCTGCAAGCTCTTCTGATTCTAAGTCTTTTGAGGTTTCCTCGCAGTCTATTCAACCATTGGTTGATAAAGTGGTCACACTGATGTAGTCATCAGCTAATCCAACTCCTCTTTTGGGGGGTGAGGTGCCTTTAGACCTTGTAGTCTCTCAGCCTATTCAACCATTGGTTGGGAAAGTGTTCATGTCGATGCAGTCATCGGTTGATCCCACTCCTCTTTTGGGGGGTGAGGTGCCTTTAGACCATGTAGTCTCGCAGCCTATTCAACCATTGGTTGTGAAAGTGGTCATGCCGATGTATTCATCAGCTGATCCCACTCCTCTTTTGGGCGGTGAGGTTCATTTAGATCATGTAGTCCCACAACCTATTCATCCATTGGTTGCGAAAGTGGTCATGCCAATGCAGTCATTGGATGATCCCACTCTTATTTTGGGGAGTGACATGTCCACCGACTATGTTTTTAGTATTTTCGGTTCAATACTTCCAGAACAAGGGGGAATTCCTCTCATTCTGAGCACATCCCCTCCAATCCCTAGGATGGTTTCCTTTGATTGGAATGACCTTGTTGAGCCTCGTCTTCCTTCCTCTGCACCCTTTCAAATAAGGGTTGAAGTTAATTAAACAAACATTTATCGATGTATTGTGGATGAAGGAGCCTCCACAAGTATTGTATCCTCCTCGGTTTGGAAAGTATTGGGATATTCCAAGCTTGTGTCTTCTTCGCATGAGTTGTTGGATTTTGAAAGATGTCCTAGTGAATATTTGGGGGTTGTTCCTCAGTTACCTATATCTTTAGGTGGCACGACTGTCCTTGTTGATGTTATAGTGGTGCAAGGCCCGTTAGATTTCAATATGCTTCTCGGGCGTGATTTTGTATATGCTATGAACATTGTGGTATCTACGCTCTTTTGGGTGATGCACTTCCCTCACAATGGAAGCATTGTCACTATTGACCAACTGGCATATAATAATCACTATCCTAATTCGACATTATTTCAGAGTACCCCTTTATATGTTCCTAGCATTCGTGTAGACTCTACCCTGCCATGGGTTAATTATGTGGCATCTTATCCTCGGTGCTCAACTTCTTATGAGCAGGAACCTATGCAAT
The DNA here is from genome assembly GCA_009831015.1 of Picea engelmannii. Lineage (NCBI taxonomy): Eukaryota > Viridiplantae > Streptophyta > Pinopsida > Pinales > Pinaceae > Picea > Picea engelmannii. Next base: position 172,106 of record ML793515.1, read on the forward strand.
CATGTTTTCCTTCTCGAGACTTGGAATCAACAATTGATCCATTGATGTATCCAATGGGGGCATGGGATCCCTTACTTCCCCCTCTTGGTCCAAGTGGGCTCAAGTATCTTTCTGAGTCCGATCTCGTTGTTAGTAGATCCTCAAGCCCTTGTGATCGTGATTGTTTGTTGATAGAATTTTCTAGTCCTGGCCAGAACCTCCATCGTCATATGGAGTATGGTCAATTTACTTCACCCATTGGGACTTTCGACCCTCGTTTGCGTGATTTCTTGGATTTTGAATTGCCTTCAGATGAGGCTATCCTTGAAGCCATGACTACAATTTCTATCCCGCAAGAGGACTTACACCATGGGTTGTGTTTTCTTCCCATTTGGGAGACTTCCCAAGTTGACTATCGAAGAGACTCTTGGTCTGAGCCTAGCAACAGGCTCTACCTGAACCAATTTCATACATGAGTTGTAGCCCCCACGGGTCTTATTTCAAGCCCTTTTCATACCCTCTAAACATGAAAAGATTGACGAGCGATCTTGTGGCCTTTCACACTTGTTAAACTGAAATTTGAAGTCACGTCCGTCCGGCGGTAGTTTACCCCTTTTTAGGTCTGGACGATCAACTGTACAAACAAAGGTATACTCTTAGGAACTTCAGTTCTCTAGAAGACTACCCTCAGGTATAATTTTACCCCTTTTTCGGGCATGAGGGACTAAATTTACAAAAAAGGAACCCTAAGAAGTCCATAGTTATGCTTTTTTCAGACTCCCTAAAATTGAAAAGATCGTCGAGTGACCTTATTCTTTCACACTCATTAAAATGGTCCAGAAGAACATCCTTGATGGAGTCCATAGTTAAGCTTTTTTCAGACTCTTTAAAAATGAAAAAATGGTCGAGTAATCTTGTCTTTATCACACTCGTTAAAATGGTTTTGAATAGACGTCTTTTTGGTGCTAGTTTACCCCTTTTTCGAACCAACTAGACTACCTTCAAAAAACGTACCCCAGTGGAGTCTCCTTTTATGTTTTTCAAACTCTCTAAATATGAAAAACTGTCGAGCTTACCTTCTCTGGGCTCATTAAACTTACATCGAAGGACGTTACCATTATGTGTTTTGTTAACCATGTTTGCATACCTGCATCTTTGGTCTAATGCCGACTCCATGTCGCTCTCAACTGAACCATCTGAAGCATGCCTTATACGCAAGCCCTGTAGCACTTTGCCTCTGTGTCTTGACACCTTTGGTCCTAGAAGGGATTTTTCCCAAGTGTCCTTTCTTTTAACATTAGCCTTGTCCTTGCACCTCAAACTTGTATGTTTGCAACACTCATTCCTCCTTTGTAACGTAACATTCTTTTATTTTTTTCCCAAAATTATTGAAAAAGACAAAAAAATCAAATATACCCCAAAAAGAGGAAGGGAAAAGTAGTTTCTTTTTATTAGCAGCATAATGAGTCACCCTTGGAAAAAGCACATATGTTTGTTTGTTCATCAAACTCTATGATTTAATACGACCTTAGGAAGCTTTTCTCGCTACATAGAGTTGTGTCCTCCTCCGTTTGGTTATTCTTCCAAACATATGGAGAGTTTTTGTTGCCTCCTGCATCATGAACTTATGTCAAATGCTATGTTGCCTGAGTCTCATTAGTTGTCGTGTTATTGTTCAAGGGAATTTTTACAAGCCTGAGTCGGCCCCTCTGCAAATTGTCTCTTTCCCTCATGCCTGACCATCCCGAAAGACCAATCAAGTCTTTGTTCAAAATCAATGAAGCCTTTAGTCTGATAATCAAGATTCTCTAGTCCATGACTGACGAGTCGTCGAAGACCTCTGGGTAGTGAAGTCGTACACTCATATTACACTCCTACCCAAGTTTTGAAGATTTTGAAGTTGTTGCTCAAGCTCTGAAGACCTCATCTATAGCCATCAGGCCTCATCATCTTCTAGAAGATGGATACTCTACATGTATATATTTTTTATTTTGAGATGTAGCTCCACTATATATTGTTCGCGACTACACTTTATATAGTTATATGACATGGATCTACAGTGTATTTGATTGGTACCCATGATTTTATTTCATATCAAGCATGGGTATGCCCGCCTTGATAAGACAATTATTATTTTGCAAATGACACCTCCCGATTTCTGGTCCCTAGGCTCACTTGTATGGAACGTTGGTGAAGATTGTTAATGTATTTCGTCCATCAGATGCTCTTCTAACCTCACACATTAGGGGGCATCTGTTATAACCCTAATTTTCACCAGACATGCTTACCTGGCATCATGCCATCTCAGATTCCTTCTTTGCCAAAACATTGCTAAACAACTCTTCTTAAAAACTCCTTTTATAAAGGCCCACGCACCCTGCTCCATTACTGCACATGTGTACATGATAGCTGACCCAAGACAGCCCGCGTGTACCTACAAAAGCACAAAAAAAGGAAAGTTGTTGATGGAACACACAGCTTTGGGTAAGTTAAATAAACCTTTTGGCCATGCATGGTTGGTCACTCGACCAAATACCTAGCTCCTTCTAGCCTATAAAAGAAGGGATAGGGGTCCCATTTGAAAGGAGGAGAATCATAGTAAAGAAACTATACCCGATTAATCATTCCCTTTGTCCCAACCTTTATCCATCCTTGTGCAAAGAGAAGTATAGATAAAAGAAATTGGAAGATAGTAGAAGAAGAGCCCAGGACCAAGATCGAGGAGAACTAGCCGACTTTATCATTGTAAGGTATCATTGTGAAGTTAATAAGATAATTGTTTTTCCCGTCCCGCCATATGAGATTGTCATTATTGGAATATTGATTGTATGATTGATTAAATCTCTAACCCGTTAGTTCATAGATAAAATGCATGTGGAGTTCTTTGTTTGTCTTTAGTGAATGAAATTCATCATTGGGAGGATATTTTCCCTCAAAGAAAGACCAAGCACGAAAAGGGATCGACATCAAACACAAAAAATAAGGTACGTCAACTTAATATCTTGAGCCTTGTATTTACATATGAGTAATGGGGGTTTAGGCATGGGATGATTGTAAAAGGTAAGAATATTTAGGTCATTTATGTATGCATGATAAAACCCTTAGTGCTAGTCCATAGGAGGGATTTCCCACCCTGCTCCCTTTTTGGAAAATTTGAATTTGGAAATTATTTTTCATTTATTGCAAATTTGAATTTGGAATTTTGGATTATGTAATTAATTATTTGATGATTGTTGGGAAAATGTTTGACTTTCCCAACTATCATATTTTATTGGACACATGTATGAGATAAAAAATTTAATAAATTTAATGTTGGGAGACAAATGGAACAACCAAGTTAAAAATAGTTGACCATGACTTCATGAATGGGGAACAGGTTTGAGTTACCTCAAGGATTATTTTTACAAGTGGAAGAAGTGGAATTTGACCACTAGCAGCCCCTAAAAATCAAGGATTTGTAAAGCTGTGAATTTCCCCAGGGAGGGAATGAAAGACCTAGGCACAAGAATCTATATATATACAACATATGTGGGAGGTAAGACGCAGCTTAGTATGTTGGGAATGGAGAATTGTTTTTTGTTATGAACACTGTTGGTGTGAGCAAAAGAATTTTCTGATCTATTGATGGTGACTATAGCTAAGGCGGATCATTCAATTTTCCCTTATGAACTCATGTTTAGGCTAGGGGGTGAGCAGAACAAGTGATCTTGGTTATTATTTTATACAGTTGGGTGGAATGTGGTTGTTCCATTTGTGTTCCAGTATCAGTTTTTAGATATGTATCTCAACTTGTATTCCTTTGTCAATATTGTATTTATGGTTGTTATATGTTAGGAATATGTTGATTGTGTACTGTCACACACCCCCTACGGGAACTAAGATTTTTCGGCTCTTTCCCCTCTTCTTCGAGGAACATGATTCCCGAATTCCTACGAGGCTCTAGCGTAGGCTAGGTCTTCCAATCGGGACCTTCACCAAACCAATTAACTAGTTCTTTCGTTGAAAATCTGTCATGTACAACTCATGCACCAAGCATAGGATTCACTTCCATGTGTCCATCGGTTGCAACCCCGGCTAAGCCAAGAGGCTCCTTTCACATTTCGGGACTTCGAAAACCAGGAGTTCGAAATGCAAGGGAGTCGAATTCTTTGACTCTTCAAACCCCGAAACCCGAAATCCTATTCACACCAAGCCACTTCAGGATTTCACCTAACAGGACTTCACGTACCGGGATTTCATGATGTATGAAGACGAGGGTTCATACCCTTTGGTTTCCCAAGTGCCGCAACACTGAAACCCATATATCTACTAAGCTCATTTCAGGGTTTCACAAGTCGGTATTTCACGATATGCGAAGACAGGAGGTCTCGCACTTGAGTTCCTAGGAGCCAAAACTCTGAAACACCGATATATATATATATGATGCTAAGTTCATTTCGGGGTTCCACAAGTTGGGATTTTGCATCTGGCAAATACAAGGAAACTGCCCTTGAGTATCCCGGGTGCCGAAACACCGAAACACCAAACTCTAACCACACTATACCATTTCGAGGATTCTCATATCGGGATTTCGCAACTGGCGAATACAAGGGAAATTGACCCTTGGGATTTTCGGGTGCCGAAACTCTGAAGCATATTCACGCTAAGTCAAATCGGGGTTTCGCATATCGAGATTTCGCAACTAGAGAATACAAGGGAAACTGACCCTTGGGATTCCCCGATGCCAAAACACTGAAGCATATTCATGCTAAGTCAAATCGGGGTTTCGCATATCGGGATTTCGCAACTGGCGAATAAAAGGGAAACTGACCCTTGGGATTCCTGGGTGCCGAAACTCCGATGGGTGAGATCTCTGCCATGTGTCTCCCTGAATCCAATGATCCAGAATAACCTTCACAATTTCGGTGATTGTGAATCCTCTTTCTTCACCACCCTTATACGCCTAAATTCTGAAACACTGGTGGCTTCCAGATGTTCGCCACCTATCCTCCAACGATCCAACGATTGAAGTGATTTCGGGACTTCTTTCGTTCACCTATCTCCAGATCCAACGACTGTCGGTCCCCACTCCAGATCTGACGATTCTATACCGTCCATTAAGATCCTCTTCTCTTGTGCGCTATCCTGTGTGCCTGGAATTAGGATTCAACGGTCCAGATCCACACTCTACAACTGATCTAAGGGTTGTTGTTGCTTTTTCTCCTGAGCTTTGGCTTTCTACCCAATCTCGGAAGATTTCAACGCGTCAAAGGTCTCAGCCTTTGATCTTCTACTACAAGCCGGCTATTGAGTCTCGCCAGCACTTATGAAAAGTGTTGTCCCTCCTAAGCTTTCTTAGCTATGAAGGAATTAAGAGATTTGTGCTCTTTCTCCTGGGCTTGACTCTTAGAAGAGTCTTCCGCGCACCCTTTGTGTTCATTCGTCAAGTCTAGGACTTGAGTGAGTCTCGGTCTCTACTTGCCTTGCAGGGAGCCTATACATAAATACACTAACTTTCCTGAGCTTAACATAATTCATCCTCCAAGGGACTCTAGACAACTAGGAAGGTTGGCATGGGTACATGAGACCATGCCTAAGGTTGACGAACTCACAGTTCGTGGCTCTAACTCAAGACGCCACAGGACACAAGAATTTATGAGTACCAATCCTGTCCTATCCATATAATCTCTTACTGGCCTAATTATACAGCCAAGCAGTAAGGAAAGAGACATAGTATATCCATTCAAAAATCAAGCACCATTCCTGAAACATACACCGTATAACCAAATTCATGCCGAGTAACAGCTAAATTACACAGAGTAAGAAATCACTTATCTATTACAGGTTGCTGCCAACCAACTGACTATGGGTGTTCATCCTTCCACCTGACCATAGGCTCAAAAGCGTTCAATCTTAGCACTCTGGCCACCCCTGTGCCAAGCCATGATATCACCAGGGAATTCTCACAGTTCTTGAGGGTTCTCTCTCTATTTTTTTCTTCTGCTTGGATCATGTTCTCTATAACTCAGAGATTTCTCTCTTGGTGGTGGCCTCGGTGAGGTTTCTCAGATGCCCCTCGGCATCAAGCTCACGGCCTTCATCTCGCGATTCGCTGGAGAGATCTGCACATCTCCCTGTCTCTTCCCTTGTCTCCTCTCATGTGTGTGTGTCCCTCTTACCTTAGGAGGTTTTTTTCCGACCTATCATGTTTCCTTTTGTCAGAAGGAAGCTCAAGTATGTAGGTCCCTGTGGTACTTCAAATTGACAGCCCATGTTTCCATTCATGGGGGTGGTTGGTGATTCAACCACCAGTCCTTTCTTCATTGACTGATTTTCTTTCCTTGGGATTCGAAGGAGGTTTGTCATCCTTATCAAGAGAGATTTGGGGTTATTTGATAAATGAACCCTCTCTTATAGTTTTCACATTCTTCCTCTAGTGATATCATGGCCATTAATTTCAAGGCTTCACCCCCACAGTCAGTCATTGGCAACTCAAACAACAATACATTTACATTTTCCTCATGCATTAGCATGGTAATTCCTACTTTATGATTAATTACAAATTGGGGGAAACAGGGTGTTACATGTACATATATGTGAAATCAGTTCTGAAGGGATTGTATAACCATGTTATATTATGGCTTATCATAGTAGAATGATATTGGAGATATTGTTTATTTGAAATATAATGGTTATACATATATATTTAACTATATATATATGTGTTCATAGATAAAGAAATAGAAAAACTATGTTTATGTGCCTATGGGCCATTGAAGATATGTATTTTGAATAGTTATTCAAATCTTTACATAATCAAAACACTGCAGAGAATAGATAAAAAGAATAATAGTTTCAATACATTCTTTATTTTGTATCTATTACCATAGAAAGATAGTGATACAATAGGCTTCAAAGTGTCTTGAAAAAGTAACCATTGTATTGAATAGATCATTGTCCAAAACATTACAGTTGGAGTACCATAGACCAAAAACTCCACAACCTTTTGTACTGTAAACATAAACTCTAAGGAAGTATACACAGAATCTTTATGTAACCAAAGTTAATGCACGCATATGTTAGTCAAGGAAGGACATGGAACTTGAATACCTTTTGTGGTAAGATGCTTCCTTCACCCGAGTGCACTAACTTTTCCAAACTGGAAGAGAAGTAAAGCAAGGGTATAGTAACTTCGCTAGCATTTAAGTTTTATGAAAATAAATAAAAATAAATCAAGGACCCAACTTATCTTGAGTCCCAATGAAAAGCATATCTCCTTTTCTCGTTGTGAGGTAATCTATCCAAGATCCATGAGGAGTGATGCAGGAGCATCTCTCCACATCAGCTATCCAGCCATCCAGCCACGCCAACGAATTCAAATCGCACACTAAAAGAGAGGCGCAACCTCATCTAAATTTGAATTAAATGTAACTTTAATGTTTAGGCTATTGAGCCATGGGAAGCCATGCCTTTGTGCAGGCGTAGAGTAGATCGGCCATAAATGTGTGTATGGATGAGATCTAGATCTGATTCTGGACTAGACAGCCCATTCAATGTAATTGAATAGGGTAGGTGAATCTGGAGGGAAGCGCTCGAAGAGCCCCCTCAGGTAAAAGAGATTTTCATATCTCATTTTGAGAGATTTGTTGTAGTTGTGTGAGGATCTGCATGTAGAGCAGAGGAGAGAAGAGCCGAGACCTTGTTACAGGCTGTGCTCAGAGACACATTGTAGATTCAAGTATTTGACACATTTAATACAAGGAGTAGTTTTTCCTGCATTATTCTGTGTTATGTGAATGTCTGTGAGTGTTTCTTTGTATGTTGTAGATGCATGTTGTAGGTGTCCATTTGCAGGAGATGGTTGAATTCCAGGGTTGAAGGTCTTTGAGGTTTCATGCCAGGAGGGCATGACAGAGTACTGCGGTCTCTGAATACCGGTGCACTGAAGAACTTCTAAATTCTGCGGGTTCAGACAAAGACGTGTTGCGGCATAGGAGCTGGGATCAACAACTCAGGAGAGGAAGACCTTTGAGGTTGTTGAACACCTCAGGAGGCAAGGCTGTGTAGGAGAGACACAGTTGCAGACAGAATCTCTGAGGAGTTCTATCGAGCTCTGCCAAGTGGGCATTGAGCATGTGCACAGTGGTGCATTGAGAAAGGAACGTTGTTGTGAGTTCAAAGAAAGCAGAATCACTGAGGATTCTAAGAGCTCTGCCAGGTGGGCATCGAGCGAGTGCATAGGTGCATAGGAAAAGGAAAAGGAGACAGAACTGCTGGAAGTTTTGTGGGAGAAAACACTCTGCCAGGAGGGCATTGAGACTTTGTGCATTCAGGCACAGAAGAGAAAAGGACTCTTTGAGTTCTGTATTTTGGAGGAAGAATCAACTAAGGGATCTTCACAGGGTTACTGAACACCCTGAAAGACTTAGAAATCAGGTTGCTTGAGTAGAGACACTGCCAGGAGGGATTTATATTCTCCATCTGCAGGAGAAGAAAGAAAGACAAAATCCCTTAGGGGTCTGAGTGGTTGAGAAGCTCAGGGCAGACAACACTGTGGGTGCATGAAGACTCTGCAGAGGTGCATAAGTCAAAAGAATCCCTTGGGGATTTGAAAGTAAAATCTCAGGAGGGACAATGTTTTTATACGCACAGCGAAGCTCAGGGTCGAGGAGTTCGCAGAGGAGAAAAGAAGCAAAGGTTGAGGCCTTTGAGGAATTGGAAATTCTCCCAAGATTGGGAAGAAAATGCACAATCTCAGGAGGGAGCAACAGTAGCCGTCAGATCTGCTGGGAATTAGATCTGGAACGTTGGTGTTCGCGTCTAGGAAGCAGCCGGAGGAGCGCAGGGAAGGAGAATGGATTTGAACCGTTAGATCCGGTTCAGGACCGCCGATAGTTGTCGGATCGACATAATTTGCGAGGGAGTTAACCTCATGAAAAGGAGGAATATACTGACAGGTATCGAGATATCAGCACTCAGGAAATCGAAGTTCTCGAGGTCATGAAAGTCGGGACATCAAAAATCCCGAAACAGCGAAAGAATCTAAGCCGTCCGTCTGAGGAGAGGACACGTGTCGTGTGATCATCCATTCTGGAGATCCAGACACTAGACATTGGAATATCGGCGTTCGGAATATAGGAGATCCAGTGGTCGAGGGAATCGGGATACTATAAGTCTCAAAACAACGAGATCAGATCTGGACCGTCCATCAGGTTGGGACATGTGGTGCAGATCTGAAGAGAGTTGGAGATCGAAGTTTCGCGAGTCCAGAGGATGAGGCATCTGGGACACTTGAAGTCGCGAACCCCAAGAGTTAATCGGGACTGTCCACCAGAGGAGGACGCGCGGCAGCAATTGGCACCATCGGGGAAAGGCCCGACAGGAAGTTGTTGATCGGTGTTTGGGCCATCGGGATATCGGGGATCCTAGTGGCAAGGTGTTTACACATTTCAGAATCGCGAAGTCTGAAACCTCGACAAGGGGGAAGTGCCATTGTGGATTCCAGCTGTCAGCCTGTCGGGATTCGAGGGATCGGGAATCCCGTGGGCATATGCACTTTGGTATTGGAAACCCTGAAACCCTGACGAGAGGTAAGACTATAGTCACGGGGTAATGGTTGTATGGACCCAAAAGACTAGCCCAGGGGACTAGCAGAAGTTGGAGCGCATCGGGAATCGGAGGATCGCGGATCCAAAGGGCGATTGTATTTGGATATTGAAAAGTCTGAAACCCCGATGAGGAGGTATGGCTACGGTCATATAGGGGAAGGTCACGTGGACCAGGAGCATAGCCAGGAGGGCTAACGCATAAGGGCGTGCATCGGTGAATTGGCTCATCGGTGATCGAGAGTTCGAGGGGACAAAGGTTCATGACATTGAGGATCGCGAAACCCCGAATCCCGATAAGGTGATAAAGTTGCGGTCTTATGAGACCTAGTCACATGGACTAGAGAGTCTAGCCAGAAAGGGATCAGGCTGGATGGGAGCTCATCAATGATCGGGGATTCGAGAGAACAGTGACTCTCGACATCAAGAAAGACAAAACCCCGAACCCTGAAACTGAGTCGGGGACAACCACGGTTAGGTGCAGAAGACCGTGTAGGTGAATGAAGGACCTGTGGACTGGGTTTTTCACAATGATCCCCGAGGGAATCCAAGGATCTAATTCAGCTCGAAGAGGGGATTGGAGCGATCCTGTGTGCAGGAGAGCGCGAGGTGGTGGCTTGTGAATTTCTCATTGCGTCAAGTGGTATCAGAGCTAGAACTATGTTTGCATATTTCAAACAGAGGGAGAAGGAAAAGGAAAACAGAGCGCTGAGGACTCTGTAAGGATTTGTTTGCAGGTAGGAAATGATCAAAGAGGCAGTTAGGAAGACTGTAGGATGAAGCTGGAAACACTCGGGATGCAGAGTGACAGCAGGTTTGCAAGGAAAGAAGGCAGAGACAACACCATGGTTACTGAAGACCATAGGCATGCTGGGAGGAAGAACAAAGTAGAAAATCTTACAGGGATGGACAGAGAGCTCATTGATATAAGAGCGGAGATGAATTGGATTGCGTTGAAGATGCAGTTGAACGCGAGGATAGATGAGCTCGAATTGAATTTGTGGCAGGATAAGAAGTCGAGATGGGTGTATGAGTGGCCCATGAAGAAAGAAAAAGCGAAATGGCCAGTCAAGAAATTGATGGTCAGGGGACAGCGTAGGCTGTTGAGAAAGTGGTTGAGGTATGTTGAAAACCTCAAGACCACAGAAGAGGAAATGATTCAGGTATGTGAACCAGAGACTGGAAAATTTATCGGTGAGGAGAATGAATTGGGATCATTTGAAGATCTCAAGAACTGTCAGGAGGGCAGAGAATAAATTCCAGATTTCCAGGTGGGCAACGGGTTGAGATCGCTGCGGGGTCTCATGGACTGTCAAGAGGACAGCCAGAGAATTTCACATTGCCAGCTGGGCAATGAAATGAGGTCGCTAAGGGATCTCGAAGACTGCCAGGAGGGCAGCGGAAGCATCTCAGATTACCAGGTGGGCAGAGATTAGAATTAGAGGCTATCTGAAGGTCTCATGGACTCGGAGGCGAGTTCAATTTAGCAAGGAGTGTTGATAAAGATGGGATCGGTTGATCTCATAGTCTGCCAGGAGAGCAGCGGAAGAATCCCATATTGCCATGTGGGCAGGGATGAGCAGGTGAATTTTGATTAGCCCAAGGAGATGACAAAACAGATGAGACTGTCTGAGAGTCTCATAAACTCAGAGGTGAGTGTGGATCATCATGTGCAACTGACAGAAGAGAAGGATTGGAGGGATCTTCTAATGATTGGGGGAATTTGAGTATTCCTACCATTTTCCTAGGAGGAGGCAGAAGTCTATGTTGCATATGGTGCAGCAGCAGAACAATCAGCTGTGATTGTCAGTAAAGAAGAAGAATTGGAGAAAACTTTGGAAGCTGCCCAAACAGATGAAGAAAATGAGCATTCTGAGGAATGGATCATTACTTTCAGCCAAGAAGCTGAAAGAGTTGTAGCATTGGAGCTGACAACAGAAGAAGCAGAAGAGGATGATGAGCATTCTGAGTAATGGCTCAATATTTTCAGCCAGGAAGCTGAAAGGACTACAACCTGGGAGTTTGCAGTTGCAGAAGAAAAACCAGACAACATTTGTTTTGTTGATCTATGGGAATAGATAGAAGCCCTGGAAGAGAGGGTGAAAGTGTAGGGCGTGCACATCCAACAGGTAAAGTTGGAAGCTGATGAAGGAGGCATGGGAGATCATGGTGATCTGCTCATGTGCCGAAAATTTTTGCAGCTGAGGAGACTGCAAAAACATAGCCAACCATGGGAGCAGTTGGACGAAGTGATCGAAGAGATCATGGAGCTGATGATCTGATCAGCAGATACTATCAGCAAGGAGAGGATGAACAGGAAGAAGGAAGCAGCAGCAGCGACAATAGCACAGAAGCAGCAACAGCAGCAGAATGGAGCAGATGGGAAGCTCCAGATATTTGTTTGGGATCCAGGAGGATTTCCAACAGCTGAGAGGGGAATCTCATGAGCAGGAGCTCATGATTTTGCAGCTGAGGAGTATGATGCAGGAGCATCTCTCCACGTCATCTAGCCAGCCAGCCAGCCACACCAACGAATTCAAATTGCATGCTAAACGAGAGGCGCAGCCTCATCTAAATTTGAATTCAATGTAACTTTAATGTTTAGGTTGTTGAGCCATGGGAAGTCATGCCTTTGTGCAGTCGTAGAGTAGATCAGCCATAAATGTGTGTATGGATGAGATCTAGATCCAATTCTGGACTAGACAACCCATTCAATGTAATTGAATAGGGTAGGTGAATCTGGAGGGAAGCACTCAATGAGCCCCCTCAGGTAAAATAGATTTTCATATCTCATTTTGAGAGAGTTGTTGTAGTTGTGTGAGGATCTTCATGTAGAGCAGAGGAGAGAAGAGCCGAGACCTTGTTACAGGCCATGCTCAGGGACACATTGTAGATTTAGGCATTTTCCACATATAATACAAGGAGCAATTTTTCCTGCATTATTCTGTGTTATCTGAATGTCTGTGAGTGTTTCTTTGTATGTTGTAGATGTATGTTGTAGGTATCCATTTGCAGGAGTTGGTTGAATTCCAGGGTTGAATGTCTTTGAGGTTTCATGCCAGGAGGGCGTGACAGAGTACTACGGTCTCTGAATACTGGTGCACTGAAGCACTTCTGAATTCTGCAGGTTCAGACGAAGACATGTTGCGGCACAGGAGCTGGGATCAACAACTCAGGAGAGGAAGACCTTTGAGGTTGTTGAACACCTCAGGAGGCAAGGTTGTGTAGGAGAGACACAGTTGCAGACAGAATCTCTGAGGAGTTCTGTAGAGCTCTGCCAAGTGGGCATTGAGCGTGTACATAGTGGTGTATTGAGGAAGGAAATCTACTGTGAGTTCAAAGAAAGCAGAATCACTGAGGATTCTGAGAGATCTACCAGGTGGGCATCGAGCGAGTGCATAGATGCACAGGAAAAGGAAAAGGAGACAGAACTGCTGGAAGTTCTATGGGAGAAAAAACTCTGCCAGGAGGGCATTGATACTTTGTGCATTCAGGCATAGAAGAGAAAAGGACTCTTTGAGTTTTGTATTTTGGAGGAAGAATCCACTGAGGGATCTTCACAGGGTTGCTGAACACCCTGAAAGACTTAGAAATCAGGTTGCTTGAGTAGAGACACTGCCAGGAGGGCTTTATATTCTCCATCTGCAGGAGAAGAAAGAAAGACAAAATCCTTTAGGGGTCTGAGTGGTTGAGAAGCTCAGGGGAGACAACACTGTGGGTGCGTGAAGACTCTGCAGAGGCACAAAAGTCAAAATAATCCCTTGGAGATTCGAAAGTAAAAGCTCAGGAGGGACAACGTTTTTATACGCGCAACGAAGCTCAGGGTCGAGGAGTTCGCAGAGGAGAAAAGAAGAAAAGGTCGAGGCCTTTGAGGAATTGGAAATTCTCCCAAGATTGGGAAGAAAGTGCACAAGCTCAGGAGGGAGAAACAACAGCCGTCAGATCTGTTGGGAATTAGATCTGGACCGTTGGTGTTCGCATTCAGGAAGCAGTCAGAGGAGCGCAGGGAAGGAGAATGGATCTGAACCGTTAGATCTGGTTCAGGATCGTCGACAGCCGTCGGATCGGCAGAAGTTGCGAGGGAGTTAACCTCGTGAATAGGAGGAAGATCCTGACATGTATCGGGATATCGACACTTGGGAAATCGAAGTTCTCGAGGTCATGAAAGTCGGGACATCAAAAATACCGAAACAATGAAAGAATCTAAGCCGTTCGTCTGAGGAGAGGACATGTGTCGCGTGATCATCCATTCCGGAGATTCGGACACTAGACATCGGGATATCAACATTCAAAATATTAGAGATCCGAAGGTCAAGGGAATCGGGACACTACAAGTCTTGAAACAGGGAGATAAGATCTGGACCGTCCATCAGGTTGGGACACGTGGTGGAGATCTGAAGAGAGTTGGAGATCGGAGTTTCGCGAGTCCAGAGGATGAGGCGTCCAGGACACTTGAAGTCGCAAACCCCGAGAGTTAATCAGGACCATCCATCAGAGGAGGACGCGTGGCAGAAATTGGCTCCATCGGGGAAAGGCCCGACAGGAAGTTGTTGATCGACGTTTGGGTCATCGGGATATCGGGGATCCTAGTGGCAAGGTTTTTACGCATTTCGGAATCACGAAATCTGAAACCCCGACAAGGAGGAAGTGTCATTGTGGATGCCAGTTGTCAGCCTGTCGGGATTCGAGGGATCGGGAATCTCGTGGGCATATGCACTTTGGTATTGGAAACCCCGAAACCCCAACGAAAAGTAATACTACAGTCACGGGGTAATGGTCGTATGGACCCAAAAGACTAGCCCAGGGGACTAGCGGAAGTTGGAGCACGTCGGGAATCGGAGGATCGCGGATCCAAAGGGTGATTGTATTTGGATATGAGGAGGTATGGTTGTGGTCATATAGGAGAAGGTCACATGGACCATAAGCATAGCTAGGAGGGCTAACGCATAAGGGCGTGCATCGGTGAATTGGCTCATTGGTGATCGGGAGTTTGAGGGGACAAAGGTTTGTGACATTGAGGATCGCAATACCCCAAATCCCAATAAGGTGATAAGGCTTTGGTCTTATGAGACCTAGTCACGTGGACTAGAGAGTCTAGCCAGGAAGGGCTCAGGCCAGATGGGAGCTCATTGGTGATCGGGGATTCGAGAGGACAGTGACTCTTGACATCAAGAAAGACCAAACCCCGAACCCCAAAACTGAGTCGGGGAAAACCACGGTTAGGTGCAGAAGACCGTGTAGGTGAATGAAGGACCTATGGACTGGGTTTTTCACAATGATCCCCGAGGGAATCCAAGGAGCTAATTTGGCTCGAAGAGGGGATTAGAGTGATCCTGTGTGAAAGAGAGCGTGAGGTGGTGGCTCCCGAATTTCTCACTGCGTCAAGGAGGAGGAGTGGATCTGTAACCAACTGATGGGCACCCTTGCAAAGAAGAAGGGGCCCATCATTAATTTTTCTATCCATATTTAAACTTTTCATATAATCAATTTAAAGAAAAGAATAAATAGTAAATAAAAACTGTTGTTTCAGTGTCCCTGTACATATTCTCTAAAAATATTAAGTATCTAAATACAGAGAATAGATTTATAGAGGAAACATAGAATTGTAATCATTAAGGGAAACATATCTTTTGACAAAGCAGATGAAACAACAAATCACTTTCCTTCTTACGAAAGCAGAACGATAATAATAAAGGCTATGGGAGAGTTATAGAGTTTTTTTTCAAGAAAAAAAAACTTGTACTTCGGTCAAAATCATGTTTAGATGGAATAAAGAAAATGGAAGGAATTCATGGTCACGAGGGTAAAACCCTATCCTAGTTAAACAATTTACAAACAAAACCAAGATGAGTTTATTTTACAGAGACGAAAATTTAACGAAGGTGGAGGTAACAACCGTAAAGTTTCTTTCTCGAATTAACCTAGATTATCAGAGAAATAACTCTATTGAGGAAAGAAGTATCCGGAGAAAAATTATAGAGGTAAACATTAACCTTTAAACAATGGTAATCAATACATAGGTATTAGGTTGGATAAATATGATAACTAGTAATTATGATTAAGAAGATTTTGAATGCGAATTAAATATATTGAACCTAATACAAGAAGTTTTCACAGACTACAACTAATTCTGAATATTTTGAAACGTTTGAAAACATTCTTTATCAACCCAGAGCTTGTGATTCACGATGCCTCCTGGAACAATAACCTGAGATAACACTACGGGTCTATCTCACCTGGTGTCGACCGAAACAACTCGAATAAAGGTTACATAGTACATTGTTTTACCAAGAACTTATACTTTAGAGAAGCATGATACATAGACAGAGGAAGCACTTCATAGAGGATGAACATTGAAAATATATATATATATATATATGTTGACCCATAGAGACTTTATTTTATACATAGAAATTGCTCCACAGAGAATGCAATATATATATATATATATATATATATATATATATTACCATAAACGTATGCTACCAAGAAGAACGATACATATACGGAGAAAGTATTCCATAGAGAGTCCAATATATATATTACCATAAACTTATGCTACAAAGAAGCATGATACACAGACGGAGGAGGTACTTCACAGAGAATAAGCATTACAAGTACATGTATATATATATATATAATTGACTCATAGAGACGTTCTTTTGGAGCATTGGGTACGCCACCCCACTCTTTTCCATGTTGGGTTTTCGAGGAGTCAAGGTTGCAGTGGGTGGTTCATATAGTGGTAGGCCTAGAGGATACTAGGACAATCAGTCTGTCATTAATGGATGTGCCCTGGTTTTAATTCCAAGACCAAACACCAATCGAAGTTTATATATGACTTGCCTTCCACCTTTACTTTCATTTCAAACTCATTTAAATGTTGAGTGGACAGGTAACCCAATGTCAGATAGATAATAACTTACCCTTCTATAACTTCATACTTATACTATACGACATGTCATATGTTACTCTCACATACTACTATGGAACATGCTTAGTAGGAGGACGATTGTACCCTAGCTCGTGGACTATGATCTAGAGTGGTTACAATAGTATAGTCATAGCCCTAATCCAAATCTCGACTTATATTATATGGATGTTTATGAATATCATAGGTTATAATAGTGGGAAGGGGATATTGTTATAATTTTTTAGTAAGGTTAGCATGGGTTCGATGAAAAACCAAACATTGTTTTATAGTCAAACTCTATATTGGACCTAGATAGTCCTAGATTCCTCATAACAATAATTAAACTTAGAAACTTGAATGAAGTAGAAATAAGAATAGATTTCAAGTCAAACAAGTGAGATGATTGTTATCACATAAAGTTGTCAAAGGGTCGTAGGACAACCAAGTCCTTTGTTGCACAGAAACGTTCAAACACAACATTCAAATGCAGCCCATTTTGGGCCTGAAATAAAAGCAGTAAGCGGGTTTATTTTTCCAATGACGAAGATCCCAGGAACAGTTCAGATCAACGGCTCACGTGTATTCGACATGCCCGAATTGTGCGAGGATTAGTGGCTAGGCAGAAGCCCCAGAGTTTCATATCATGCACCACACATCCTCATCCAATGGACATTCACGATTTACTTCGGGAATCAATGCTTCGAGAGTTTTATCTTCTCCACTCCTGATTTCATCTAGAGTGTTTTCTCCCAAATTCCACCAATCGTTTTCGTGTGTCCTTCCAAATACATCGGTTGTAGTTTACTTCGGGACTTCTGGCTTCAATATTTTCAACCTCCCCACTCCTGTTTTCCTTCGAAGTAGTTTCTCCCAGAGTCCACAGATCCATGTCCCATGTCCTCCTCATATCGATAGTCATCATTCACTTCGAAGCTCTAGATCTACATGCAGACTACCCTCGACCTCTCATCTTTCATGACACATGGCATCCATCTGGTGTTGGCACATGCCACCTCTATTTTCATGACACATCATCATAGTGATGTCAGGCCACCACATCATATCATCCTCTCGGAAGTGCTCTTGTTCAGTGCCAAAATTAGTGCCATCTCCAAGAGTGGTTAGAATGATCCTAAAGTTGGAAGGAGGACAAACTTTAGCGGGGGCGCTAAATTGGCAGGGATGCCCAGATCACAAAGTGCGACTAGATCAACGATCATGATTCATTACGGGGACACAACTTGCTCGAGCATTAAAATACTTGAGCGGTCCTGCAATCGAAACTGTGGTATAGTAAAAGAGTTGTGTGGTGGAAGGTGGTGAATTTTCAGCTCAAGAGCATTGTGGGTCCAAACCGCCTTCAACGGCCCTGCCTTCACATGAGTATAAAATGACAAATCTAAGAGTAGCACATGGTCGCACCCTAGGCATTAAGCCTCATTGTGATACCGAGAAAAAAATGAGTTAATGAAAAAGGAGTGGTGGTTGAAACCTCAAATCACTCCATAAATAGAAGGCATGGAGGGTCTGGCCATGGAGACAGAACTGTCAGCCCGAGGTGCCCCTATAGACATTTTTTCCTATAGGCCCATGGTGATCTGAGATCACGTATGATAGAAGGATACACACACAGTCTCACAGAAGGATGCACAGACGTAAATCCTTGAATGGGATGACCAAATCACACTCCTGGTAGTTGGGACTAATATGAGTACAAATAGATCAGTTCAATATTTTATTATGGTCATCAATTGGTTGAGCAAAACTCCCTATTTTGTAATATTTTGATACCATAGTTGTTCTCTGGTTATGCATAAAACTTGAGACTTTCGCATTAATAGAATTCAGCTTCTTTCATCTTCTTGTTTAAATTGTGCTGAAACACTCGTGCATGGAGGATCTAGATGAGGGTTGTAGTTGTATTTTAATGTAGGTTTGATTATAATGTTGTTGTGTCATGTTCCAGTACTTTCCTTTTGTTGTATTATTTCCCCTTGTGTTGAAATGCTCGTGCATGGAGGATACAGACGAGTTGTCGTAGTCGCATGATAATGAAGGTTTTATTATTATGCTACTATGATATATTTCATTGTCTAAAACTTAAGTTCAAGAGTGCTCTTGTGCCTGAGTTTCTCTTCACCAAGTTGTTTGAAGGCTAGATCATCATGGTAGACTTGTCCACCTTTCTCACTAAGTCTTCCTTCTGCTCACCTTTAACCTTAAATCACTGACTGAAGTTAATGAGGACCTCATTTCCTTATGCATTACTTGTCCAATTTTTGTGTTAAAACATTATTTTACTGAGCTTTGTCCATTTTACCTCCATTCATAAAACCTACCTCTACAAACATTTTGATGGGTACTGGGCTTATCCTCCTGCAATCTGAGGGTGACTCTCAATGCTAACAATGACTATGGAATGTTTTCATGGATAATAGCAGTAAGTTATCACTGGGTACAAAAACCTCATACATGAGATTAATCTAGTAGAGCAACACTTTTATACATATAAACAGTGACGTAAATGTATAAAGAGTATTTTGTATGTCACAATAGTTTTGGTAATTTATGGTTGTTTTCCCCTAATCAATTTTTTTTTATTTTTAGTGAAATTTGGGGTACATTACATATGGTATCAGAGTTATAGGTTACACCTCTTGGACCTCAAGGGAACACCAAAATTCAATTTTTTTTTGTTGTTTCCTTGAAGAAAATATAACAAACACATTTATTGTTACAAACAAAAAAACAATTTTTCTATTGTGAAAATGTCAGCACATAATGAAGAAGAAAATAGACCTGAAGGGAATCCAAATCAAGAGATTCCTAAAGACCCTAAGCATAAAAGTGAAGGGAGTTCAACCACCCAAGTTTTGGAAACAATGAAAAACCTTATCATGGAATTACAAATGTTTAAAGTAGATAATGAAAAGCTAAAGAAAGCACAATAAGACCAACTAGAAATAAACGAAATGTTGCTACACAGTATAGTGACAAATATGAGTCCCAAGGACAATGAAAAAGAGGAATAGGTCAACAAAAATTCCTCTAAGAATTCTGGTCATAAAACATAAAAAGAGTACAGTTCTTCTGAAGACACACACAAGACAGGAAACAAAGCATCTACAGGAAGGAAAATAAAACAAGTGAATCACCTAGAATGTGAATTCAAGAAAACAAAACCCTGCACATTTGATGGAGAATCAAAGACTGGGGAGGAGGCCGAAGCATGGTTACTAGATATAAATAAATATTTCCATATTTATAACTACTCTAGTAATATGAAAGTCAGAATGGCCATTTACAACTTAAAAGGAAAAGCTAGTATATGTTGGGATGACATGAAATTAACCAAGGGATTGAAAGAAAAACGAATGGAATGGCCATATTTTAAAAAGTATTTCAAGAAGCATCACTTATCACAAAGTTATTATGAAAGAAAAACTAAGGAATTCTATGAACTACAACTAGGAAAAATGGCCATGGATGATCTGTTAAGGTTTGTACCATACATCAAATAAGACAAAGTGAAGATACAAAGGTTCTTGAGTTGTCTACCATATTCGTAAAAGGACAGAATTGAATTTGGCAATCCCAAGTCTTTAAATGAAGTGTTTAGAAAGGATTGGATGTGTTATTATCAATACAAACATAGATTTGAAATTCTGAAAGCATGGAAAGACAAGAAACATGACAGATTGAATTGGCATAAGAAAGACTTCCAACCAACCCCTTTTTGTAATATGGCGAAAGGTTTCCAGAGGAAAAATTACCATTCAAATACATAGAATGCCCAAGGGGGAAATAGACCAGCTAACCTAGGAGTCAAGAAGGTTGGGGACAGTTCCAGAGAACCATTGAAGTGTTGGGAATGTGGATAACCTCACTTGAGGAGGAATTGTCTGCGCTTAAATACCACGGCAAGAACTTCAATCCATAATCTTCAAGAGGCCTCAAAGGTCGGAGATGTTGGTAGAAGCGTGCATAAAATAAATGCAACTCTGGATGGTTGATAGGAAGATCATCAATCAACTATTTTGGAAGTCGAAGGTAAAATTTATTCCCACAATGTCTCTATACTAATTGACCGCGAAGCTAGTTCGACTTATATTACTCCCGCTTTAGTTGAATTAAACAAGCTAAAGAAAGTAAAGCATGCTAAGTCCTGGTTAGTGCAATTAGCAACAGGGACCAAAAGAAGAGTAACATATTTTATTTCTGATTGTGAACTAAGCATAGATGGTCAAAGTGAAAATTTAAATCATAATGTTTTACCTTTGGGATATTACAATTTAATCATTGGAATGGACTGGTTAGAGAAACATAAAGTAATATTAAACTATTACGAAAATTCATTTGTGTACAGAGATGAAAACAACACAGCTAGGATGGTACAAGGGATCAGAAAACTATTTTCGGTTAGGCAAATATCAACCATGCAGTTTAAGAAATGTATGAACAAAGGTTTCCAGATTTATGTTGTATAGGTAACTAACCTCCTAGGGGAAGAAAGAAAACCAAGTCTACAAGACTTTACAAGTCCTATGTGGGTTCAGAGATGTGTTTGTAGATGAAATACCATAACTACTTCCAAGGAGAGAGATAGATTTCTCTATCGATCTACTACCTGGATCTACCCCGGTATCTAAGGCACCTTATATGATGAGCCTACCCGAATTAACATAACTGAAAATTCAGTTACAAGAACTACTGGATAAGGAATGTATCATACCAAGTGTTTTGCCTTGGGGAGCACTAGTTTTATTCGTTAAGAAGAAAGATGGGACTTTGAGACTATGTATTGAATATCGACAACTGAATAAAATGACAATTAAGAATAAGTATCCCTTACCCAGAATAAATGACCTCTTTGACCAAGTTGGAGGAGAAAATATATTTTCTAAACTAGATTTAAGGTCTGGTTATCACCAAGTAAGAATAAAGGATAAAGATGTAAATAAAACATCTTTCAGAACATGTTATGGACACTATGAGTTTTTCATAATCCCATTCGGGCTTACTAATTCACTAGCAACCTTTATGTGCTTGATGTCTAGTATATTCAGCCAGTATCTGGATAAATTTTTGTTGGTTTTTATTGATGATATTCTAATTTACTCAAAAATAGAAGAAGAACATGAAGATCATCTAAAAATTGTATTGCCTACTTTAAGGGAACATAAGTTGTATGATATGTTTCATAAGTGAGACTTCTACCAAAGAAAGATACAGTACTTAGCACACATAATATACGAATATGGTATTGTTGTTGATCCAGAGAATATAAAATACATTATGGAATGGCCTATCCCTAAGGATGTAGAAGACATCAGATCATTTATGGGAATTACCAGTTATTACCGGAGATTTATCGAAGGATTTTCCAATATCGCATATCCAATTACCTTGCTACAGAGAAAGGGACTACAATTCACTTGGTCACAAATGTTTCAGGGAAACTTTGATAAATTAAAAAGATTGTTAACTACAACAACTATCCTAAGGGTAGCGGATCCCGATAAATATTTTACAGTTTGTGTGGATGCAAGAAAAGAGGGACTAGGACGAGTATTGACAGAAGATGAACACGTCATCTGTTATGAATCTCGTAAATTGAAGGAACATGAACAAAATTATGTAACACACGATTTGGAATTTGCAGCTACAATTCGTGCTTTAAAAATGTGGCAAAATTATTTAATGGGAAGAAAGTTTCTGCTATTAACCGACAACAGTGGTGTAAAGTATTTATTCAGTATACCAGATCTCAACACAAGGCAAACAAGATGGTTGTCCTTTTTAAGAGAATTTTATTTTGATGTATGACACATCAAAGGTAAGGAAAACAAATTCGTAGATGCACTAAGTAAGAGGACTAACATACTCTATGAAATAAACATCATCAAAGAAGAAAACAATATCGAACAAAGAATAAAATCTGCAAGCAGTAATGATGAAAACTACATGAAAACAACAACAAAATTGCAAGGAAATGTTGAAAAACTGAACAAAATAGATCTGAGTTTAGACAAAAATGGACTGTTAAGGTTAAAAAAACGACTGTATGTACCAAATTCTGTTGATTTAAAGGCAACAATTCTTGACGAACTGCAGAAAAAACCGTATTCTGGTCACCTAGGATACCAGAAAACTGTAACAACCCTAAGAAAATTGTTTTATTGGCCTAACATGAAGAATGAAAGAGCTTAATATTTGTCTAAATGCTTAGATTGTCAACAGATAAAGGTTGAACATGATCACCCAACAACTCTGTTACAACCTCTACCTATACCAGAATGGAAATGGGAGATTATCTCGAAGGACTTTATCACAGGTTTGCCTAAGACTCAAAGACAAAATGTCTCAATTATGATAGTAATTGATAAACTAAGAAAATTTGCACTTTTTATACCTATGAAATCTACTTATAAAGCGATTAATATCGCTAAAATTTTTATGAAAGAAATATTTAGATTACATGGAATTCCTAAGATGGTGGTTTCTGATAGAGATGTCAAATTTTTGGAAGGAATTGTTTGCAGGATTGGATATTAATCTAAATTTCAGCACAATCTAACATCCCCAAACGAATGTGCAAACAAAACGAGCAAACTGGATTATCGAAGACATGTTGTGAATGTACGTAAAGATGAAACCAAGTAAGTGGGAGGAGTACCTCCACTTAGTTAAATTTTCTTACAACAATGGTAATGAGACATCAACTAAGACGAGTCCCTTCAAATAATTATATGGGAGGAAATGCACAACTCCGATTAGCTAGGACAATCCACTTGACAGGATTATGATAGGATTAGAAATCCTCCAGGAAATGGAGAGAATGGTAAAAAGAATACAACAGAACTTAAAAGAGGCCCAAGACTGACAAAAATGTTATGCATATTTAAAAAGAAGACATCAAGAATTTCAAATTGAGGACCATGTATATCTAAAAGTCAAAGAAGGAAAGAGTTCTCTAAAGCTAGGAAGTTGTTTAAAGTTGGCACCAATATTTTGTGACTCCCTCTAGATTTTAACTCGAATCGAACCCGTGGCATATCAAATAGCACTTCCTGCAAATTTAAAAGTTCATAATGTTTTTCATGTTTCATTACTAGAAAGGTATATTCCTGATCTTACTCACATCATTGATTGGAAAATGGTGTAGCTGGAACCAAAAGGCGATTTCAAAGCGGAACCTCTGCGCATTCTAAATAGAAAAGAAACAATACTACGGAATAGATCCATCACCCAGGTAAAAGTGCAATGGAAGCACTTTAGCCCTGAGGAGGCCACTTGGGAATTGGAAGAAGATATGTTGAAATATTATCCAAACCTATTCCAAGAGAGGAATGAAAACTGAGGATAGTGTTTTACTCAAGGGGGAGAAGATGTAATATCCTCAATTTTTAGATAATTAAATTCTATGTTGAATTTTGAAATAAATTTCCGTTTTTGGTAAATTCTGATTGGGAATTTTTTTGCCATTTATGGGAAATCTGAATTTGGAATTTTGGATTATGTAACTAATTATTTGATGATAGTTGGGAAAATATTTGACTTTCCCAACTATCCTCTTTTATTGGACACATGTATGAGACAAAATTTTTAATAAATTTAATGCTGGGAGACAAATGGAACAACTAGGTTAAAAATAGTTGACCATGACTCCATGATTGGGGAACAGGTTTGAGTTACCTCAAGGATGATTTTTACAAGTGGCAGAAGTGGAATTTGACCACTAGAAACCCCTAAAAATCAAGGATTTGTAAATATGTGAATTTCCCCAAGGAGGGAATGAAAGACCTAGGCACAATAATATATATATATATACAACATATGTGGGAGGCAGAACGTGGCTTAGTATGTTTGGAATGGAGAATTGTTTGTTGTTATGCACATTGTTAGTGTGAGGAAAAGTATTTTCTAATTTGTTGATGGTGACTATAGCTAAGGAGGAGCATTCAGTTTTCCCTTATGGATTCATGGTCAAGCTAACAGAGAGTAGATAGAAAGAATAACAGTCTGAATACATTCTTTATTTTGTATTTATTACCACAGAAAGATAGTGATACAGTAGACTTCAAAGTGTCTTGCAAAAGTAACCATTGTATTCAATAGATCATTGTCCAAAACATTATAGTTGGAGTACCATAGACCACAAACTTGACAACCTTTTGTACTATAAACAAAAATTTAAGGAAGTCTACACAGAATATGTATGTAACCGAAGTTAATGCTCGCATAGGTCAATCAAGGAAGGACATGGAAATTGAATACCTTTTATGGTAAGATGCTTCCCTCACCCGAGCGCAACGACTTTTCCAACCTGCAAGATAAGTAAAGCGAGGGTTTAGTAACTTCCCTAACATTTAAGTTTTATGAAAATAAATAAAAATAAATCAAGCACCCAACTTATCTTGAGTCCCTATGAAAATCAGATCTCCTTTTCTCCTTGTGAGGTAATCTATCCACGTTCTAGGAGGAGGATGATTCGATATGTAACCAACTAATGGGTACCCTCACAAAGAAGAAGGGGCGAATCATTAATTTTTGTATCCATATATAAACTTTTCACATAATCAATTTAAAGAACAGAATAAACGGTAAATAAAAACTTTGTTGTTTCAGTGTCCATGTACATATTCTCTAAAAATATTAAGTATCTAAATACAGAGGATATATCTATAGAAGAAATGCAGAAATGTAATCATTAAGGGAAACATATTTTTTGACAGAGAAGAAACAACAACAAGTCACTTTCCTCCTTCTGGAAGCAGAACGATAATAATAAAGGATATGGGTGAATTATAGAATTTTTTTTCAAGAAAAATAAACTTGGACTTTGGTCAAAATATTTTTCAGATCGAACAAAGGAAATGGAAGAAGTTCATGGTCGTGAGGGTAAAACCCTAACCTAGTTAAACAATTTACAAACAAAACCGAGATGCCTTTATTTTACACAAATGAAAAATTAACGATGGTGGAGGTAACAACCCTAAAGTTTCTTTCTCAAATTAACCTAGATTATCATAGAAATAGATTTGTTAAGGAAATAAGTATATGAAGAAATATTACAGAGGTAAACAGTAACCTTTAAACAATGGTAATCAATCCACAGGTATTGGGTTGGAGAAATATGATAACTAGTAATTACGATTAAGAATATTTTGAATGTGAATTAAACATGTTGAAGATAATACAAGAAATTTTCATGGAATACAACTAAGTCCAAAGTTTTTGAAACGTTTGACAACATTCTTTATGAACCCTCACCCAGGGATCATGATTTATGATGTCTGCTAACATAATATCCTGACATAAGGCCATGGGTCTATCTCACCTGGTGCTGACTGAAATTGCTCGTGTAAAGGGTACATAGTACATTCTTTTACCAAGAACTTATAATTCATAGAAGCACAATACATAGACAGAGGAAGAAATTCACAGAGGATGAACATTGAGAATATATATATATATATATGTGTGTGTGTGTGTGTGTGTGTGTGTGTGTGTGTGTGTGTGTGTGTGTGTTTACCCACAAAGACTTTCTTTTATACACATAAACTGTTCCACAGAGAACACAATATANAGAATATATATATATATATATATATATATATATATATATATGTTTACCCACAAAGACTTTCTTTTATACACATAAACTGTTCCACAGAGAACACAATATATATTACCAAAAACTTATTCTACCAAGAAGCACGATACATATATGGAGGGAGTATTCCATAGAGAACGCAATATATATATTACCATAAACTTATGCTACCAAGAATCATGATACATATATGGAGGAAGTATTCCACATATAATGCAATATGTATATTACCATAAACTTATGCTACAGAGAATCAGGATACATATACAGAGGTAGTACTCCACAAATAATGAAATATATATTACCAAATACGTATTCTATAGAGAAGCATGATACACATACGGAGGAAGTACTTCACAGAGAATGAGCATTGAAAGTATATATATATATATATATATATATATATATATATATATATATTGACTCACATAGACGTTCTTTTATACACAGAAATATCCACAGAGAACTCTAGGTTGTTTAGACGGAGAAGATAAGTCCATGGGATGCATACTGTATTTACAAAGAAACTAATGGACAAGGTTCTTATAACTATAGTATTGTCTCACAAAAAACACGTGTTTCTTGGACATAAGATCATTTTTGCAAGAAGGAATTCGCACAAAGAAATGTCGTAAAGAAAACCCTAATCAATAGAAGAACCCCCTATAAAAATTGTCGAAGAAGGGTAATAGAGTACTCACCATGCCTGTGGAGATCCTTCATAGACCCGAAGGCCATAAGAGATCCAAACATCGTAACACAGACGAAGTCCATAACAAAGTCTAATATCGTAATAGAGTTGAATGCTAGTGTTGGACGTGAGGGGTAAATAGACAAATGACCAAGCAAAACGAGATTCAAGAGATTAGTTATGAAAGAGTAATGGCACCTCAAACTTCTCAGTGATGGGAGGAGCATCGGGTATGCCACCCCACTCCTTTCCATGTAGGTTTTCCGAAGTGTCGAGGCCGCAGTGGGTGGTTCATACAGTTGCAGGCCTAGAGGGTACTAGGATAGTCAGTCCGACATTAATGGACGTGCCCTAGTTTTAATGCCAAGACAAAACATTAGTTGAGCTTCAGATCTGACCTCATTTCTACCTTTACTTTCATTTCAAACTCATTTAAATGTTGAGTGGACATGTAACCCAATGTTGGATCGACAATAACTTACCATGGTATAACTTCATACTTATACTATATGACATGTCGTATGTTACTCTCACATACTACTATGGAACATTCTTAGTAGGGGGACGATTGTACCCTAGCGCGTGGAATATGATCTAGAGTGGTTACAATAGTATAGTCATAGCCCTTAATCCAAATCATGACTTATATAATATGGATGTTTATGCATAGCATAGGTTATAATAGTGGGAAGGGGATATTGTTATAAGTTTTTAGTAATGTTAGCATGGGTTCGATGAAAACCCCAACATGTTTTTATAGTCAAACTTTATACTCGACCTAGATAGTCCTAGTATCCTCATAAAAATAATCGAACTTAGAAAAATGAATGCAGTAGTAATAAGAATAGATTTCAAGTAAAACAAGTGAGATTACTATGGCATGTCTTCATGGATAGTAGAAATAATTTATCATTGGGTACTAAAACCTTGTATAGGAGGTTAATCTAGTAGAAAAACACTTTTATGTGTATAAACAATGATGTAAATTTATAAATATTATTTTGTATGTCACGACGGTTTCAGTAATTTATAGTTGTTTTCCCCTAATCAATTTTTTTTATTTTTAGTGAAATTTGGGGTATGTTACAGTGAGATCTACAAATCACATTCCATGATGGGATCTATGGATCATATCCACTCTGCTTTGACCAAGACTTATGTCCCAATAACTATGATCAATAGTTCTTGTTCTCCTACGCTCAGATCCAACTGTGGGGATATGATATCCTTTGTCGTGTGCTCTCCTCTCGTATGGGTTCGATCCAATAACCCATATCTAATCTTGTAGCCCAAATCAATGGTTTTTATAGTTTCTCTCCTCTGTGGATCTCCTTCCCTCCAACGAAGGATTTCTCAATCTTTCAAAGGCTCAACCTTTGATCTTTCCACTGCAGGGTCGACGCCTTGGATTTTTCTTGATTTCTTGAACCGCTACATCTCCTGGGCTTTCGAACACAGTCAAAGTGTTCTCTCAGAACCCTCCTAAAACCCTGTAACTTCAAATTCGACCAATTCCAGGTTTGAATTTTCTAGAACATATATTAAATTAAGAATATCTCACCACTTGGCCAAATTTCTCAAACTTCCCATTAATTTAGAAACAAAAATTGGGGCTTTTCCCAATTCCATGAAATTGTTTCTTATTTTTACCATGGACACGTTGTGACTTGAAATTTAGCCACTTCGAAATCAATTCTCTGTGAAATTTCTCTTCAATTCATATTTCTCACCCCCTCAAGGCTCAGTGTTGAAAACTGGAGCTCTGATACCACTCTATAATGTACCCATCCACCCACAGGCTGGCCACACAACTCGAAATACTTGCTTCTGAACTCATATTAAATTCTAATAACAATTAGTCTGAAATCAAGCATGAAATACCCACATGAATTAATCAAGATCCATGCTACAACATAAAATAAATAAACAATGTGCCATGCACAACAAATAACCAACATACATACACATTATAAATACATATGTCAAAGATAATTAAATACACAACAGAATATACATATACTGAAAACAAAAAGAGAATAGACTTTTTCCAGAAAATATTCACCAATTGGTTGTAGACTAAGGACTTTCCTCCCAACCATAGATAATTTTGTTAATTTACTATAAACAATAGGTCACCCCCAAGCCAAGGCTATGAATCCACAAGGATGGGTCCTAGGAAAAATTTTAAACACACAACAGTTGATTAACTAGCTCTCAAGTTTCCCAACTACACAACAAATCAAAATTTCCAACTCTCTTTCCCCCTCAACCTGCACAGCCCAAAGAAATTAACACCTTTCTTTGCCATGCAGTCCCTCATGTTGTTCCATTTCTCTCCAAGGATCTAGTGTTATTAGTCAGGAAATATCCCAGTTGGAAACTCTAAGGATCCTCAGTTGTGGACAATTCTTTCCAAAATGCCATCAATCGCATGCACACATGCATCCATTCCCTCCTGGGATGATCAATAATCTATTACAACCATCTAGCAATGGCTCTCCTCTTTCATCCATTTGTTTCCATGCTTATACCAAGAGCACACAAATTAACAAGAAGAGTGAGGAGAATGAAGAAGAAGAAACCCTGAACCACCCCCAAAATATCCCACAAGGGATGTTTATATAATTAAATGAAAATCAAGAACCACATGGCCTCCCCCAAGAAGCTCATGTAACCCAATTTTCTCCATAAAATCAATTATGAGTAAATCAAAACAATAAATAAAAATGCGTATCCCCTTAATCCCCCTCTCTCGTGGAATCATATCCCCCTATCATTTTTTTTACTTTGTTTGTCTTGCAGCCAACAATGTTTTTTATTAATGTATATTAAGTATTACATTTCCTAAGCACTCTGGCGCCTTTTCAACTTTATCGACTCACCAGACTAAGTCAAAATTACATAATACATTATAGTTCATAAGGGTTAAAACCGGGGTGTTATATTCATTTATCTTTTCCTAAAAATATGCACATGATTCTAACCATGTTATTTATTGGAATGTTACCAAGTTGGAACCAGAGGGATAATTCTAGCCAGTGCCCCTATACATACTAGACAGAAAAGTCACAATGATCTAGAACCGAGCCATTGCTTAGGTAAAAGTGTAATGGAAGCACTTTGGGACAAATGAGGCCAGTTGGTAGATGGAGGATTTCATGAGAGAGGCATATCTATATTTTTTTTTCACCATAGACATTGCTTCAATAAAGAACATTGAGAATGGTGTTATTCTAAGGGGGAGGGGATTTCATATCGCATTTTTTTCTCTTGGAATTATTTGTCAATAAATAGTTAAATACTTTACACGGATACCTTATAAATATACTACACTAACTCCATGGGAAAGATATACCATGGTTCCATGAAT
This sequence comes from Picea engelmannii, assembly GCA_009831015.1. Classification (NCBI taxonomy): domain Eukaryota; kingdom Viridiplantae; phylum Streptophyta; class Pinopsida; order Pinales; family Pinaceae; genus Picea; species Picea engelmannii. Next base: position 202,259 of record ML793515.1, read on the forward strand.
ATTTTATGTCCTTTAATTTTTCAGTTAATAAAGAAGAAGATCAAAATCAATTTCTCTTGTGTAACAAACCTCCTTGTAATTAAATCAATTATGACTAAGCATGAACATGAATGTAAATTTCATTCATTGATGGTAGAAAATTTTAAAATTCACACATCTAAATTGATATCTTTAACATAAAATAAAGTGAAACTACATTGCGTAATTTGTAATGTTTAAAACATTAAAATCTATTAAGGACATGACATTATTCAAGGATTTGTATCTGGTGGTGCTATAAATTAATAAGGGATAATTATCCATTTGAAATTGCGCAAATTTGCACACTAAATTTTATACATGACTATTATGCTAGTTCTACTTTTCATTATACTAAGGAAGTCAATTTATCTACTTCATGTGAATATAGGAGTTCATGTCGAACAAAATGAGACTTCATTTGATTACCGGTCATTAATGTATACCATTAAAAAACACGGGACAACCTACCCATAATGAAAGTAGGTATCAACGAAATGAGTACATTCTTACAAGTGTGAATAATGGTGTTGAGGTCGAACACTTGAAGAATCCATCGATCAAGAGACATTGATGTATTCCTAGTTGTCGATGGTGGGAGAACCTACCACTGATGACTGCAAGCCTTTAGGTACCCATAGGACTCTAGGTCTCATTTCTAGAATAGATGAGCTGAATTCGATGGAAGGAGACCCATTGAAAGGAGAGAATTATGGAATCTCTCATCGGTCAGCATGAGGTACAAAGAAATAACTTGAATATTAGGATGAGCTCGGACTAATAGGATGACCCTATGCGTCTTTCGTATGCACCAGATGCAAGTAGTGCATGAAAAAGACCCTCTGAATAGCATCCAATAAGGAATACTTCTGAAAAATGAGAAGAAACCACCAACATGGATAATGGCATCCAAGACATTGCACAAATTCCAATGTGTGAATAGATTTGTTGTTGTCAAACGTAATGGAAACCTCCCAATCAACGATCAATGAGGATATGTCGACTGCTAGGTTCAAGGTTACCTACCCATAATGAAAGTAGGACCAAGGTACATGGTAAGACCACAAATTCATGTGACTCCAAGACACACTAAGGGCATGACCGACATGCAAAGTCAAGATTCATGAGAAATGGTTGACACAGGATTATAGACTTCCTTTGAAAAAGAGCATGAGACATATGGATAACTCAAGTAGAATAGACTTAATGGTGAAACTTTGTGATGCATGAGGCATCGACAAACTCTCCGTAGGGACTGGAAGAATAACCATTTAAATGAGTAAACTCTAAGTAACGAGCTCAGCTTCCCAAGGTCGTGCTAAACCCAAACTTTGGATGACAATGGAATCAAAATATTATGCTCTATTCAAAGGAAACGTGATTGTTGCCGATATGAGATAATATTTTTTTCACACCCCTCTTTTTTTGTTTTTTCATAGGAAAATAAATGCTATGATACAAGAGAGGAAACGAGTATCACGAGTAAGCAACTAGCTCCAAACAATGGAAGATACATATGCTCAATTCAAGGAAGTGAATGCGGGGTATGGACACTCGGGGGGATGTTTCCTCAGGGTACAGGGTGTCAAGATGCAAAGGATATAAACAATGCTCTTCTTGGCTAGTGATGCAAATTGCTAAGGTAAGAGGCTTGTAACAAGAAAGAGGGAATGAGAAATAGGCTCAATACTACAATCAGGAGGATGGAATGCGATTAAAACTTAACTCCAAAGAATGTCCTTTTTCGTATATTTAGTCCCCTGGGCCCGAAAAAGTATAAAATAATACCCAGGAGAACTCTTCTAGCCAATGTTAACTAGAGTATTCATTTTTTGTAAGTAGTCTACTTGGTCCGAAAAAGGGTTAAAATTACACCAAATAGACATCTATTCAAATCCATTTAACAAGTGTGAAAGAGACAAGTTCACTCGACAATATTTTTCGTTTTTTAAAGAGTCGGAAAAGAGCTTAACCAAGACTCAAAGGGGGGAGTCCCATAGGTGAAGGTAAAAATTCTTTTGAGTAAGAATATGAAGTTCGAAGGCAAAATCATATTAGAACTATAGGGAACTCTCGGTCCTATGGAATAAATTATGCATGGGCACCAAATGGAAAAAAGGTTCTAACTAGGGTACCCATGTTAGGGTATCTAGATATGTCTTTTCCACCAGGCTCTGTCTACAGTGATATTGGTAAGAAATGTTCTAATATATTTCATTATTTTGTGTTCTTCAAAAAAAATAAAAAAAAACATAAAAAAAAACAAATATTTTTTTATGCTATTAAGTATTAACAATTGTTTTGTTACGCAGATGTAGGTCTTCAATGACCAGATGGATTCCCACGACATCGGTGGAGGAGTCGGGGAGATGAGTATGTGCCCCATGCATGGGTGTGACTCCTCTGATGTCTCACAAACTCCATACTGTGCTATCATGATACACATCTGGCACCACAGGTGTAGATTCCATGGTTATATATATACCATCCATATATGTATTTTGATGGTGTGAGCACCATTTTTTACTATGACACCATATTTTTAGAAAAGATAAAATAAAAAAAAGTTTGGTCTTCGACTTTACTTATATATGTTACAATGTGTACATGCATGAATGTGTTTTATTTACTTTAGTTATGTGACAAATTCCAATGTAAAACATAATTAGCATATGCATCGGATACATGATTAGAACTTCTAGGTATGTGATTATAAGTAAGAAAATCAAAGTATCATTCCAAAAGTTGTGCTTGTAGGAATCATCGGAGTAGAGTAGGGTCTCGCTCATGGTAACTATCATTTAACTAACATACAACTAACTGGGAGTCCATGAGAACCTCTAAATACCTAACACCATGTGAAATGACATCGCGTAATAGTTCTATAATGGTGCTATACTCAACCACATTATTCGTTGATGGCTCCAGATGAATGCCACCTGAAGACACCGGTTGACCCTCGAGTGAGTAAATGACCCAAACGTTGTAAGCCATGTTTCATGTATGACGACTGACACCATCTACGAATCCTAAGTAAACTGAAGACTCCATTGACATCTTCTAACCAAGGGAAAACTTGATAAGCAATCCGATGACACAAAGCAAAAGATGTATATACACTAAGATACACTAGTATACAAAGAGTCACACCCAAGCTTGAGGGATCAAGTGTATTATATTTTAAGGTAGATCCCATTTCTGGGCTCATCCAACATATTCCCTTCACAATATTCCAATACATAAGCTCCTTTATCTAAAAAATGTTGCATGATATAAGCACTGTGAAACATGGGGTTGAACTTGCTTGCCCCCAATGGTTCTTTGGCTTGGTCATACAGGAGAGCCAAGTCACCCTCCGCATATTGTCGAGGACAGACCGACCTATCATACTAAACCTTAACACATCATTTATTTTCTATGATATTCATAGAGGCATCTCGACGTTGTTCATCTATATGCTCTAGGTGCACAAGGCGTTCTTCAAGATCGAATGTGTCGGGTAGGAGCTCAATTGTCAGTTTGAGGGAAGGATTTCACATTGAATCAACAAGATCGACTCCATTCCATTTACTAACTAAAAGGGAGAAAAACCGGTGGAATTCTTTATCAAGGTTTGATATTCCCAAAGCAGAGGATAAAGCATTAGATTCCAGTCAGATTTACTCAGGCTAACAGTTTTTTGCAAGATGGTCTTGAGAGATTTATTCACCGCATCTACTTGTCCATTCTCCTGGGGATAATAAGGCGAAGAATGACCATGCTTAAACCCCAGTTTTGATGCTAACTCCTTCATCATTTCATTTTGAAAGTGACTTCCATGATTAGTGACAATCTCCTTTGGGATTCTCAACCGTGTTATAATTTGGTTGAATATGAAGAATGTTTTCTTACCATTGGATTTAATGATAGGCATGGCCTCTACCCATTTAGTGAAGTAATCCACGGCCACAATAATATGTTAATACCCCCCAACCAAAGATGGGTTACAGTCCATAAAATCTACTCCCCACTTGGTGAAGGGATCAACAATGATTACTAGGTGAAGAGGGGCTGGATGCGAGCACATTTCCCAGTGAACATATGGCAAGGGTGACACTTCTTGATCACTTCAACATGATATTTAAGAATTGATGGCCAAAAATAACCGACTCACAATATTTTTTGGGTTGTTGCAAGCCTAGATAGATGACCACCACAATCCCCACTGTGATAGTCATTGAGAACCGACTCAGCTTTCTCATGAGTCAAGTAACGATACAGAATATTATCCACTCCTCGATGATACCAAGTGTCGTCGATGATAAGGTAGTTTTTTGCTTGATGACGTATACATCGCCGATCGTCTATCGACAGATGATGGAATAGCTTCAAGGTTTGAAAATAAATTAGAATGTATCCATACCAGGGGTCCGAAGACAAGATAAAAAAGATATATATCCATACCTTATAATAACTTTTGTCTTATTTTTTCAATATTCAAACTATTATCCAAAGTATATAGAATGTCAAGAATAACTAAAAGAGTGCAACCTAAATGGGATTTAATTCGATGCATGCAGTGTACATGGATATGATCTTTAGCTACACAATTAAGTTCTACCTCGAGTCGACGCAGATGAGCGTTCAACACTCAAATAGTGCTTTACATGGAAGAAGAAAATGAATCTAAACACTAAAAGGCTTCAACAATCGAAATACCTCCAAATACTAGCATTGTTTCCTCTTGGAAGGACGCAAGGCATTTTCCTTATAGAACTAAAGAAAAATAAATTTAGGCCTACAAAAAGTCTAGGGGGCGTAAATACAGGGTCTAGTAGAGTGCGTGATCTCCTTGAACTTAAACTATACAATGAGATGTGGAACTGCGTGCTTACACATGATCATTCATGTGAGCTTGCCGGATTAAACTTCCTCGACAACTACCCATTTTGCCTCATCCAAAAATTGGGCGTTATACGATGAGATGCGTAACAATGTGCTTACACATGATCACTTGTGGAACTACGTGCTTACACGTGATCACTCGTGCAATGAAATGTGGAACTACGTGCTTGCACATGATCACTCAATGGCGCACTCCTTTTTTTTTAAAGAACAATATGAATATGGTCTAAAATACAATTATTAACAGTTCATCTATGTCCAATTTGCTTTTTTATCCCTAGTACAGTGGATCAAGGATTTGGAATACTGGGAAGACCTATTTGGATAAAAGCAAATTGGACGGGCATTTAAGCCATTATGCGCCATTGGGTGATCATGTGTAAGCACGTAGTTCCACATTTCATTTAACCATTGATTACCTCTAAGCACGTGGTTTTAACCATTTAACCATTTCAGAAGTGATCACGTATGTTTTGTAATTTTTTGTCATTATTATTGGCTACTATCACTTGAATCTGGTAATCTTAATGTTGTAACTTGAATCCGGTGATCTTAATGTTGGAGAAATCACAATTTTATAATTTTATAATGTTTAAATTGGATTTTTGAATTTATAAATCTATTTAGTTGTTTTAAAAAAAGTATATACTTACTAGATAATATCACCTATTAAAATCTACAATTCCAATTATTTGTCTAAATTAAAACAACTCTTATATTTTAACACTACTGGACTTACATTCATTGAAAAATGATTGCTAACATACATTTACATTGAAAAATGATTGCTAGCAGTGACAAAATTATAAAGGAAAATTAAAAGTGATCGTATCCCTTAGTCAAGTAGAAAAAACTTGATTGGGAAAACACGGAAAATAGAGATTAAAGAATAAAACATTTTTATGTTTTAATCTATGAAATGATAAAATTATAAAGGAAAATTAAAAGTGATCGTATCCCTTAGTCAAGTAGAAAAAACTTGATTGGGAAAAAACGGAAAATAGAGATTAAAGAATAAAATATTTGTATGTTTTAATCTATGAAATGTTATTAAAATTATAATGTTTTATTAGTGTTTATTTTTAATAAAAAAAACTTGGTTTAAAAAATTGGAAAACAGGGATTAAAGAATAAAACCTTTTTAGGTTTTAATCTATGGAACATTATTATCAAAATCTTAATGTTTTATTAGTGTTTTTTTTTCCAGTTTCAGTCATCTAATGTTCAAATTTAATGTTTTCCAAATTTATTTAATTTAAAAAAAAAAAAAAAAAATTAGCATTTTATAATTTAAAAATGATTAAAACTACTATTATATTTAAATTTCTACATAATTTTTAAATAATTTTCTTAACAATGAATTTTATTTTATTTTAAGAAATAGAAGTAAATTTATATATGAATTTTATAACAAATTTATTAAAGAATGAATTTTATTTTATTTTATTTCTCAAATATTATTTTAAAAATTTAATTTTAATTGTAGTTGGGGTTGTTGTTATTGTTGTTGGAAAAGTTGTAACTCTATATAGTATATTGGTGTCATTCACTCTTTTAACACCCTTAGCATATATTGAAAAATGAGTGCTAGCAGTTATAAAATTACACTAATCATATCCTCTTAGTTAATGTCATGGGGTGAGATAAATAATATAATTTCATTCAGTGTAGCTCTGCGGCTATCCTAGTCTGATTCTGCATTTCTCAATGAGGCTCTCTTTGTGGTTTCAAGGTTTCTTCTGTAGCTATGGGTGATAGGATATGGGCCCCAATCGGAGTTTGACATGGAGGCTATGGACTTTAAGCAACGCATTGGATCTTTGGGTAAGCCTCCTTCCCTCCCATTGGTTTCCCAATTTGTCAAAAACTTAGATCAAATCTTTGAAATCAAAATCCCCTTATCCACCGACCCACAACAAATAACTTGCCCATGCCTCCGAAGGACTCATAGGAAAATTTACTGGACTATGGCCCTCACCTTGACAAATGGAATTGTTGATTGCACAGAACTAGAAACCCCTCATCAAGGGATGTCTTAATAATTTATTTTGTGATAACGATTTGTATACCTTCTTCTTTGAGTTTAAATAGGACATGGAAGTTTAATAATTTGAAGTGGGATATATTTCTATGGATCCATAGGATTATATTTGAATCGTTGGACACCATATTTTGACCCAGAGTGTGACATCCTTACCGCAATCCATGTATGGGTTTTCCTCCCCCACCTCCCCCTTCATTGTTGGGGAGATGATGTCCTAAAAATAATCCTCAAAGAAATCGAAAGAAGCTAGAGAATCCCTAGAAAAAAAAACCGAGAAGAAATGCATCACATTTCCCCTAACAAATATGCAAGCCTTGACGATTCCAATCTAGGAAGAGAAGTCGAAGTAACATGAGAAAAAAACCCTGGTTCCTTGAGCACCACACACCGAGTTGTAGAATCTTAAAAAAGAAAAGAAGAGAAATCAAATACAAAAGAGGAACAAATTCATAGAGAAACCCATAGTGAATATTTTTAGATAGATTGAGTGGAAAGAGCCCCTCTTCAAGGGAATTTTTGGCAAGCTCCTGAAGAAGGGGAAATTGTAACAGAAAAAAACCAAGAGATGGAAGGAGAACAAAAAAACACATTAGGTAAGAAGCAACAAACAAAGATAAATCCCTTGGTAAATAATTCTCAATAGAAATCTCGCTCACCAATATGGGTAACAAAGGAAACAACACAGGAGCTAAAAATCAGGTCCATTGTCTGGAGTGGACGGGCTACCTCTTCACAAAAGAAATAAAATTTCTCTCGTGGAATTACAAAGGCTTAGGAAACAAATAAAGGGTCAAGGCCCTTAGAGACCTTATCAAGTCAAATATTCCTTTTGTAATTATCCTCTTGAAGAAAAAACTAGAGGAAAATGAATCCATTCAATCAAGGAAAAAATATTTTCAGATTAGAGAAGGAGAAACCATCAACTAGATAGGTGAATCGTTAGGAATCGTGAATCTATGGAACTCAACTCAATATGATATCGAGGTAACCCTATACTCAAAACACTTCCTTATTATTGTTCTTTGCAACAAATTTTATGTCTACAAAATAACAATAATAAATGTATGCATGCCAAATAAATATATGGAAAAGGTAGAATATTGGAGATCTTTGAAATCACTCAAAGATAAAATAGATCTAACAACATGTATAGTTATTGGGGACTTCAACACAATTTTGAAAAACAAAGAAAAAAGAGGTGGAAATATAATGAGAGGCCCAATGAGGGAGAACATGGAAGGCCTCATCTCTCACTGAGATAATTGTTATGTTAAGCCTCCCAAGTGAAAATTCACATGGATCAATAAGCGATTAGGGCTCGGTCATATTGCAACCTACCTAGATTGTTTATCATTCACATCAATTTTCTTCTTCTCCCCCTTTATACAAGCTCCAATATCATCCCCTCTGTAATTTCTGACCATAAACCAATTTCTCAAACCTTCACCACCCCTCATAATTTTAGCCATGTTCCCTTCCGATTCAACCCCCTCTAGTTGCACAATCCCTTGGGTGTTTCCATCATCAAAGAATCCTGGAAAAATCCCATTCAATGTTCCCAAAACTTTTTATGGAAAAGTAAACTGAGCGAGGTCAAATAAAGTCTTAAAACACATGGGAAAAGAATTCATTTATTCCTCCACACCAAGAAACTACTCTCAAAATGATGGAATTAGAATCCATTCCACCAGAAATGGAATCACTAGAACTGATAGACATCCACTTGCATAAGGAGTGGAAAGCTTATCAAAATTTGCACCGGGCCTTTTGAAAGGAAGAAGAACAATAGAGGCTCAAATATCCTAGTCTATGGCTTCAATCAAGAGACTGGAATAAATACTATCTTCACAAGCATGCACAATAGAGGCGTAAAAAAAATATAGTTTAGAAAATACAAATGGATTTAGGACAGAATCTAGGAGATTTTACCAAGATAAAGGAAGTAGTTGTAACTCACTTCAAGAAATTGTAGTTCACAAGAGAAATATGAGGATGAAGGTGACATCATGCAAACCATTCTAGAAAAAATTCCCACCTGCATCACAAAGGAAGAAAACGAGGCACTTATTAAAGAAATTTTTGAAGAAAAAATTTCATAGGCCATTTGTAGCCTGGGACAAGATAAGGATCGAGGATCAGATGGATTATCTATTCATTTATTCAAAGTATTATGGGATATAATAAAAAAAATACTTCAAGAGGATTCTTAATAGCACATTGAAGAATAAAAAAGTTGGAGGGGAAACTAACTCAACATTTTTGGCCTTAATCCCAAAGGAGTATAATCCCTCCAACTTCTCCATATTCGGGCCCATTTCTCTATGCAATTCATCTTACAAAGTCCTCACCAAAATAATTGTTAGCAGAGTCAAGCCTCTCCTAGGTAAGTTGATCTCAGAAAATCAAAGAGGATTCATGGACAATTGAAAAGTTTTTGATAATATCATTATGGTACAAGAAGAAATATATGTGAGTCAAAGAAATAAACAAAGGGGAGTGGTGATAAAACAAGACATGGAAAAAATCTTTGACTGAGTCAAGAGTGCATTCATGCTCTCAATATTGAGAAAATTTGGATTCTGAAAGGATTTTGTAGACTAGATACAATCCTATATTGGATCACCATGGAAATGGAGCCTCAATAAACATATGGACATACAACATAATGGGAAATGAACATCTGGGGAGAATTGAAGAACTCTAAAATATCACGGATTGGATCCTTCACCAAGGACTCACAAAATTATATGACTTATCTCTATGGGAAAAAGGTGGTAAATGGATACAGTGGAAGGACCCCAGCATGCCCATCCATGCGCTCTCTTTGGTGCCAAAATTGTTCCACTCACTCTCGATTTGTGTGTTAGAATATGATGGATGTGCTTGTTTTACCATTGACAATATCACTATTGTCACCCAACCATAGGCCAAATCCACCCTCTGAGCACATTAACCTTGATAAAGAATCATTCTGGAAGCAACCCCTAGGCTAGATAGCCAAACAAAGGTTAGTGCACCTTTCTCCAAGGATAGCGCACCAAATAAGATCTGATCAGATAGTCCAGACCATAACCAAAATATAGTCCAAGACAAAACCGAAATCTGCTAGCTACAACGACTGCAACGACAACTTCTTCTCCAAACTTGCTCACAAACTGGCTAACTGCAGTGCACACAAGTGAACTTTGTAGTTATGAGAATGCCTACCAGAATGAAGACTTCTCATTCTAGGTGTCTATTTACTTAGTATACAATATTTCTTCTGGCCAACTTCTTCTCTTGTAGGCTAATAACCTAATACCAATTATCCTCTTGAGTCGACTTGTCTTCTAGGGTTATTAGCTAACTCATTAAGGTTTCTTCTTGCTTCCCGGAATATTCTATTCTCGCTAGGTTTACACGTGGAGGTAAATACCTCATGCAGCTACCATAATATCAACACTCCCTCCTATATAGGGAGGTATTATAGGTAATGGTATTGAGCACAAACATACCATTCACCCGGTAGAATCAACATATTTGTATAGACTATCTCATGAATAGATCATGAGAACCATCATCACCATCAGTGTCATCAACTACATCATCTCTCTAAGCCATATTCCATCTGAGTAATTAGACATCATGTTGGATAAGTCACTCACTCCATAGAGTGACACAAGAACAAAAATGTCCTGGACCATTTTCCGTCTAGAAAATATATGTCCATTGATTATCCATCTAGCTGATAATCATTTCCAACACTGTTGATAGTCTTCAAGGAAATCGGAACAATATCATTCAATAGAAGACAATTGTGTCTATCCATAGTAGTACTCAACTACAATCCAGTGGTACACTACCACACCAAGTAGAACACAAGTACTTGATTAGTGACGTATAGTCACAAATAGTGGAACACATCCACCACAGTAGTATACATCTACTGTTAAGAGACATACATTCTCCATAACAATCATTTGATATCAACCTACACAAAAAATATTGTTATGATTTAAACTGAATCATCTGGGCCATTCTTCCCCTCACATCTATGATATCTGGAAGAGCATCTTCCCTCAAAAGGTCAAACATCAATGATGAGCTATCTAGACTATTCTTCCCAAGCAAGAAAGAATAGTTGTCCTGATTTCTCAGCCTAGACCATTCCCCACCCTGGGCCATTCCTACGAAACTAGAAAAAGTGTAACCTGGAGAGAATGAATCTACCCTAGGGAATGGATGTCCCTAATTGTTGAACCTGGACCATTCCCCACCCTGGGCCATTCCTCCAACACTAAACAAAGTGAAACTTGGAGAGAATGAATCTACCCTAAGGAATGATTGTCTGGACCATTTCCAAAGGAAATGAATGTCCTGCACCAACCTCCAAAATGGACCATTCCCTATGTTAACCACAATGGTAAATCGTTGTCCAGTAACGTGGGCCAGTCTTCTTGAGTAACCCCCAAGAAGAGATACTACCCTTGACCATTCCCCATGTTAACCATAATGGGAAATCACTATCTATGGTACATCAACAATCCATTGAACCATTTTCATTACGAAAATGACCATTCTATTTGGACCATTTTCCAAACTGGAAAATGCCTATTCATCAGAAATCTCAAACCACTTTCCAAACTAGAAAGGAACTACTCATCCTGGACCATATTTTTGAAATGAAAAATGATTGCCCATAAATCAATAGCATATCAGTGCTCCCTCCCAACCTGGGAGTCATCTCTTCCTTTTTCAATAAGGAAGTCGTCTCCACGATCTCTAGCTTGAGTACACAAACTCTTTTATCTTGGACATAGGCTTTACCAAAATGTCTGCTTATCTGGTCATCTGTGGAGATGTATATTGGAGAACCACTTTCCCTTTTCTGGACTTCATCACGGGGAATGTAATGCTTGATCTCAATGTACTTCGGTCTTTCTAGAACACTGGTTTCCTCTGAAGGATTCATATAGTTATGATCAATAAAGTATATCATTGTTGGATTCGTCTTTGTTTCTTACTAGCTTATAACATCGTGGCAAGGGTCAAAATGGAACATATCCAAGTGGTACTTCTTCTGCCATCATGAGAGTTTGTCATGGATTAGCAATCCATCATCCTGGGCTTCTGAGTAACCATTCTGATACAATATCTTTGTTATAAAAAGTCTTCATCATGTTTCTGTTGTGCATTGGAGGTTCTTCCACCAAGTTGTATTCTTCCATATGCATACAAGTGTCTCTTTCTGTTATACCTCAAGGCATTGAGGTTTCTCTACATACGCTCTTTGTTCAATTATTCTGGAGAATGGTCTTTGCATTCATATGATGTCAATTCCAACCCATGGATATTGTGGATGATATAATGGCTCATGTAGAGATATATCTGGTTTACTGGAACAGGTTATCATCATAGTCTTCTCCCTCCATCTGGGAGAACCTCTAGTTCTAGATCTCGCAATCCTTACATTCATAAGTCTTTCATATATTGTTCTTCACCACAGCTTTCAATTTCTTTGCTTGATTGATTTTAGTGAGTTCATGTTAGGTTGGTAATCTTGTGATTCTTGATACAATGATTGGTTTTTCTGGCTTCTCTTTCTTTCTTGGAATATTCATGTTCTTCCTCATGTTTCTCTTTAGCTCTTAGGTCCATGGAGTTTCTTATGGATTCCATGCCCTAGAGATTCCACTTCTTTCTTTCATCATAGTATCACAAATGTGGATGGACAACCAGGAATACTTTTAAGGATTTTTTTGAAGAAGACTTCTTCTAATGTCAAACTGAACACGTATTTCTTTTCATGGATTCTACCATGGATATATACTTCATCATCTTCAATAGATCATAGGATTAGCTCCCTCCTAATCTTTTCTTCATGCATGCATATCTTTTGTAATTTTGTTAATCTACTCCCTCCTATTGAGAGAGTCCACGCTTTTGGCTGCATCCTTATTGCCTTCTGCAAAGTGTCATAAGTCTTTCTCCAATTTCTTCTTGATTGTTGACTTCTTTCTGTCTTTACTTCTTCTAGATTTCTTCAAGATTGATTCTGATTTCAGCTTATCTTGCAATTGTTATTTATGTAATAACTTCCACATGAATTGTTTTATGTACTTCATTCTTTCATGTCTATTGCCTGACTTGTAGTCATAATGACAACAATCCTTATCTTGTTGTTCTTCCATAGGTATTCTATTTGAACATGTTATCTTGTAAGAAATGGATATGAAAGATATGTACAGAAGATATGATATAAACAAGAACTATTAAGAGTATTGGTACCTTGTCTTAGAAGCAGAAGTTTGTTTTGTCTTGCTTGGTATTTTTTGTAGGTTCCTTTTCTTCGAAAACTAATTCTTCGTGTGTCTCCCTCCTTTTCTTTAGCTCGGGACAATGATTCTTGTAGTGACCATAATTTCGACAGCTGAAGCATTGTATTTCTAACATATCTTTTTCTTGATTTGGCTTCTTCCTTGAGCCAAACTTTCTTTTGTTCCTGAAGTTCTTGAATCTTGTTGTGAAGGCTTGATCATCGCACTTCTTTTGGGGTTTCTCTTTTGCACTGATCCTTGATTCTTCTTGAGCACATCAAGTCCAAAATTCTTCAAATGTAGGATATTCCTTCCTTATGTTCATACTTGTGGAAAATGCATCCCATGTCTTGGGAAGACCATTCAACACTATATTTACCAGTTCCTTCTCTGAGATGATCTCTTCAATAGATTGTAGTTGATCTCTTAACTGAGAGATCCTCACAAATTATGATGTTATGATGTCATCATCACTCATCTTCATGTCATAGAGCTCATTCTTCAAACTCATTACTTGTCCAATGTTTATGAATGAGAAGAGGTTTGTTAGGGAATCATACATCTTATTAGATGAATCAAGATGGGATATGTAGGGTATAAAGTGGTATTTTATAGATTCCACTATGATACTCATGGCAGTGATGTCACTGTCTCTAAACTTCTCCATAACTGCAACATTCTGCGGTTCCTTCTCTTTTCCTTCTTCAAAATTTGGTTCCACGATCTTTCCTTTCACGATATCCAACACTTTATTCTTGGCAAGGATGAGTTCAATCCTTGTCTTCCATGCTCTAAAGTTAGAAGCCCCATCTAACTTGTGTTTTGACTTCATAGAGTAGGTCATGGTTTCCTTGACTTGATCAACCCTAGATTTGATCAAAACTCAAACTTGACATCTTAGCTTGCTGAGAATACTAGGAGATGCACTAGTATAGGGTGCACTAGTCTATATGAAAAATAGGTCAATCCCTTCACTTAAGGTTCCTCAACGAGAGGACTAGGGTTTCTACAATTTCACCTGCTAGTAACCCTAGTGGCAGTTCTTTTGTGACTGCTCCTTCTAGAAACCATAGCAACAGTTCTTCAACGAGCTTAATATCCTTATGGCTAGGCTCCCTTCCAGTGATTAGACTGAATGAAGGAGGTGTGGGCCCATAACCTGTTAGAATATGATGAATGTGCTCATTTTACCATCGACAATATCACTATTGTCACCCAAACATAGGCCAAAGCCACCCTCCGAGCACCTTAACCTTGATAGAGAATCATTCCAAAAGCAAGCCATAGGATAGATAGCCAAACAAAGGGTAGCACAATTTTCTCCAAGGATAGCGCACCAAACAAGAGTTGATCAAATAGTCCAAACCATAACCAAGAGACAGTCCAAGCCAAAACCAAAATTTTCTAGCTACAACAGCTGCAATGACATCTTCTTCTCCAAACTTATGCACAAATTGGCTAACTGCAGTGCGCACAAGTGAGCTCTGTAGTTTTGAGAATGCCTACCAGAATGAAGACTGACCTCCTGTATTTATACTAATTATGGCTAACTGCCTGGGCCGACTTCTCATTTTGGGTGTCTATTTACTTAGTATATATTATTTCTTCTAGTCAACTTATTCTCTTGTAGGATAATAACCTAATACCAATTATCCTCTTGATTTGACTTGTCTTCTAGGGTTATTATCCAACTCATTAAGATTTCTTCTCTCTTCCCGGAATATTCTATTCTCACCGGGTTTACATGTGGAGGTAAATACCTCCCGCAACTACCATAATATCAACATTGTGTACCTGTTGACTCCAATTCATTAGATGAATGAAGCTAGGGTAATTCATAATTTAATGTCAAACTCAACTATCAACACCTCATTACATACTCACCAGAACCCCCCACTCCAATGTATGGGATCTAATTTGGAATGGGGACTCTTTGTCGAAGATGAATGCTTTATGTTGGATTCCGGTTCACAATAATATTCCGATAGCATAAAATTTTCATAAATGAGGTATGTCAAGTCCCTCAAGATCCACCTTGTGCAAAGAAGTATCAAAAATCATCCACCATCTATTCTTTGAATGCAAAAAACGTCATGCAATAGTAAAGAAGAACAATCATACACAAGTGAAACAAAGATTTTCGCATGGATGACCAAACCAACCTAGCACCTGAAATGTTTACAAGGGAGAACAACAGTGCGTCGAGATAAAACTCATTCCACAAAAAGAAATATTTTCGCAAGTACAAAAAAATCACCAAGCTTCCCTTGGGCACTCCCTCTTAGTCTCCTAAGATAAATACCAAAAAGCCTTTATCTCTTCGTGCTTCCTTGCTTTAGTGCATGTGATTCACTACATGCTTCCTTCATCGATCCCCATTCTTGGTCTAGACTTCCCCTCGACTCAAATTTCCCCTTTTGCATGGTTCATTCTTTCCTTAGCAAAATTCACCTTGTCACTTCGACCTATCTAACACAGCTCGATCGAATGACTCGGCCTGATTTTTTGAACTTGCTTGATCAAACTTGTCTCCAAATTTGTGTGTCTTTCCAAATGGGAATTCCCTTGGTTAAATAGTTGTGCTCCTCTTCAATGGGTGTGTTTTTTCACCAAATTTGGATGCCACCTTTGGTTATGCTTGAGCCTACTTCTTAACTATGCATGCACCCCTTCGATGGGTGCTCATCGTGATCCATTTGTCTAACATCTCATGCATGTATTTCCTTAAGCCAACTTTCATCATGTGTGTGCACCCCTCTATCGCACTCTACCCATGCTTGGTTTATTCCTCATGTTATTTATTGGGCACCCAAGCCAAGTGTGCATCTACATCGTCGGTTTGTCTCTTGGGTTGGTGTCTGCAACACTTACGTCTCTTGGGAAAATTCCCTTGGGGCACGCCCGAGGCTAGGAGTGTTTCGAACATTGATTTGGTTTACTCCCTGTTTGTGCACCCAAGGTGTCCAAGCTACTCAACTCCTCGTTTTGCACATTCGGTTGGCTGGGCACTTTTGCAGCTAGTGCGCCCACTCATCCAACCTTTCGTCCTCGGTGAGGGTGTGCATGTCCACCATGTGGCCCCCAATTTCCCATTGTAATATCCCTATTTATCCATATTGTAATTAATCATTACTTATTATTACCATCCTATGGCATGTGAACAATGTAAATGTATTATTATTGTTTAGATTTCCAACAACTTACTGTGGGGGTGACGCCTTGAAGTATTGGCCATGATATCACTAGAGGAAAGAGTGAAGAAACTTTAGAGAGGGTTCATTATGCCAAAATAACCCAAATTCTCTTTTCTTAAATAATAAGCCTCATCCTGATCCTAAGGAAAAATCAATTAATGAGAAAAGGATTGTTGGTTGAACGATCAACTACCCAATGAATGGAAGCATGGAGGGTCTGGCCAAGGAGACAGAAAAATGTGAACCCGAAGTATCACACATTACAATTTCATGTAGGCCCATATTGACCCGAGTTCCTTCTGACAGAAGAAATATGATAGGCCCATAACCTCCCCGGGAAAAAACGGGAGAGGGTGTGAAAGAGAAGAAATATACCAGAGAAAGAAGAGAGTGTGTGAGGCTCTCCAGTTCAAAGAATAACTAAAAGAATAAGTTGTTCTTGTTACATGAGAGAAACAAACCAAGAATCTGGTCCCTAAGGAAATAATGCATGAGGATGTGCAATATAAAGAACAAAGAACTCATGGAAGATTTTTTAACTGGATCATAGAAGAACCGAAGCCCAGATTCGAGAAAAAGAGGATCACGGGCTTGATGCTGACTGTAAAGAAGTTGGTGCTTGATGTAAACAATTAGCTTCAGGGTTTGGGGAGCAGAGAAGTCAGTGAGAGCATTTAGGGAAATGATCGGTTCTACTTCAGTAGGGTCTGGGGGAGGGGTTATGTCAGTGGGTTCAAGTGACAGAGACACAAGGGGATTCTCAACATCCTCTTCCGAAACATCCTCCGAGATGGCCATAAAAATATTTTGTTCCTTACACTTGTGTTTCGGAAAATATTTTTCATCACAATTATAACAAAGGCCTTTGAGTTGGCGTTTAGCCATTTTGGCCCTGGTCAATTTTTGGATCTTTAGTGGAGTATAAGGAGGAGTCGGATTCACTGGTTTAGTGCGAGGAATAAAGGAGGGTTTTTGGTTTTGAGAAGAGACAAATTGTTTTTCTTCCTTAGCTCTTTTAGTGGCCTCCACCCAACTTTGAGACCGAGCCATGAGGAAATGGGCATGAATCTCATCCTTGAGGCCATTGATAAAACATTCTCAGACAAAAGCATCAAACATGCCCTATGTATGAAAAGCTAGTTGCTCAAAAGAATCTATAAAGTCTTCCACTGTGTCAGATTGTTTCAACTTTGTCAAATGGCCTAAATGGTTGGTGTCAATGTCAAAGAGTTCATAAAGATCTACCACAAAGTGTGTCCAAGAAACATACCCTTGGCGGGAAACTTTTCTTCATTGCCACCATTTCCAACTTTCTTGATCTAGATGGAGAACACCATATCGTATTTTGGCCAACTCATCTATAATGTCGTACAAAGAGAAATAATGTTTCATTTGAGCTACCCATATAGTGGGATTTGAGCCATCAAATTTTTTCACATCCACATGCGGAAGGTGTAGCTCATGCTAAAAGTGATGGGGATGAAAATTCTAGGAATGAGAGGAAGTTTCACCTTCGGTATGCAAAGGTGGGTTAGGTAAGGGAGGATCTGTAGGGATATGTAGCTTGGTGCAGATCATCGTAGTGATAGATTCAATATGGGTAGTAATGTCTTGTTTGAGGTCTTGTTTGAGTTCCTTGATTGAGGCGGAGATGGAGGAATGCATGTTTTTATTGATGGTGGCAATATTGGCGCTGAGTTGTCTCACTTCTTGTTGGGTATCTGGGAAATTAGAGTGTAAGGTATTGAAGCGAGCTTCCAAGTCTTGGCTACAAGTATGTGCCATGATGATGAGGGAACCGAAAAGGGGCGGGTGGGGTCACATAGATTTTTTTTTTTTTTGAAAAATAATAGGTATGAATGCGATAAGGGAGAATAGATAAATCCAAGGGAATAGGTCTCAAATAATGGTGCCAACAAGATCTAGACTTTTTTTTTCTTTTTACACCTGCGGAGTTATACTCCGATATGAAGAATATTGCAGTGATGAAATGCCCAAATGCTTAATCAGGAAGAAATATGGAGTAATTTGGCAACTCGAATGCATGAGACACAGTTGCATGACAATGGATCTTGTATGTTTTTTTTTTTGTTTCCATCCCCAAAGGTTAGGTATTCAAGGGTTCTACAGAAAAGGGTTTGCCCTATGCTATAGTTTTCTAATATACATGTGGGGTCCAATAGTAGTACTCGACCCAATATATCATGGCACCAACTAAGGAGGCTAGACCATACCCTTAGCCGTACTACCCGATTACCCAGGTACTAGAGAGTATCTTCCCGAATGTTGTTATCAATGGCACTATAGCATCCAGGCGACCAACCAGTTTATATATGGAGTTCTTCAAGAAATATAGGTTGATCTGTATACAGTTGTTGTCTGATGTGCTACCACTCGAAGGGGTACCAACAGGGGTTACAAGGGTGGCCAAGAGATGTGCACTTAAGTACCACTTGTATTTCCTGCGTGTATGAATCCTCGACCGTAGGTTTATGCGCGTAACAACATATCTCTATAACTTAAAGACGTCGGAATACGTCTACCCTGGAAAAAATTAACCCAGAATTTTCTGTCGAGGAAAGTGCTCTAACACCACTTGTAATATTCCAGATATAAAATAGTATGCAGAACAAAAATAAATAGCTAGAAATGGCAGATGAACAACAATATAACCCGAACAATACCACTTGTAATATTCCAGATATAAACTAGTATGCAGAACAAAAATAAATAGCTAGAAATGGCAGATGAACAACAATATAACCAGAACAATGCCGCAATAATACCAAAATGATACCATAATAAAACTGGAAAGAGAACTTGATTACTGAGAGCAATGTTCGCTTGCCTCTTCAAGGGGGAAACCTCTAGCAGAGCAGAGCTATATTACAATAATATCCAAGACAAAAGTTCTCATACCCTTGACTCTTATTTATACTAAATATGCTTATCAAAAGAACCATCTAGAGGAAAATCCTTCTAGACGCGGAAGCTTCTATTAGGTATTCTTACATTGGAATTATTCTTCCTTATTGCTAGGCCTTATTAATATTGACTTTTATTACATCGGAATATATTATTCTACCTACATGGGAGGTTAGGTCCCTAACAAGGACAAACTTAGTTTGTCTAGAAATTTGGATACAAATGAATACATAGTCAAATTAGTGTATATGATTAGAATGACTAGAATGACTAGAATTTGGAAAATGTTTGTTCCATTAAAAATAATTATTCTTTTATTGGTCCTTGCAAATAAATTATTAACATAGGCTAATGGAATGAAGATGAACTAGTTGGTACCATACAAGTGTATTATTTGTAAGAACTGTAACAAAACCATTAACCATCTATTTATGACCTATACTTTCTGTAGAGAAATTAGGATAATGGAATGAAGATAAACTAATTGGTACCATACAAGTGTAATATTTGTAATAACTATAACAAAACCATTAACCATGTATTTGTGGCCTATACTTTCTCTTGAGAAATTAGGAAATTTTAGTAATCCTAATTGGGATAGGAATTATTTAATAAATTTCTTGTTGGATATATGATATAGAAATAAAATATTTTTTAATACATAATCTTAAAATCGTAACTAAGGAATTATTTAATAAATTTCTTGTTGATATAGAAATAGAATATTTTTTAATACATAATCTTAAAATCGTAACTATGAAAAAAATAGATATCTTTAAAGGGTTTTTTTTGGTTTATGGGATATGATGATATAGAAATAAAATGTTTGAATTATGAAAAAAAAATCTCTTAAAGAACATAAACATATTAGTAAAAATATGTTGATACCTTGTATTTGAACATGCGATGCCCTTAGGCTTCTTTGGAAAAGTAGACAAGATTATGTGAAGCAAGGGAAATACTTTTTATTAACTCAACTCATCTCATTGCATTCCATTGAAGTATGCTACCAGAAAATGTTTAAATAATGCATTTTAAATTTTATTCCTTGTTACTTTTAATGAAAAATAATTAAAAATCATTAAAATAATTAAAAACTTGTAATTTTGGATCATTCTATTCAATTGAAGTATGCTACTAGAAAGGTTCAAATAATGCATTTTAAATTTTATTCCTTTATTATTTTTAACATTTTTAATGAAAAATAATTAAAAAACTTGTAACTTTGGATCCTTGTAACTTTGGATTTTATTATGAATCTATCTAAGGTAATTGAAGTATGCTACCAGAAAGGTTCAAATAATGCATTTTAAATTTTATTATTTTTAACATTTTTAATGAAAAATAATTAAAAAACTTGTAACTTTCGATCCTTGTAACTTTGGATTTTATTATGAATCTATCTAAGGTAAAAGAATCTTTGGGTCCTTTATCTTTTTTACTCAGATTTATATTTATAGTAAATTGGATTCCTAAGTAAACATATTGTGTAAAAAAGCTTTGATATGTACCTTTTCAACACTCCTGATGAAAAATAATTAAAAAACTTGTAACTTTGGATCCTATTATTAAGTACGTAAAAGAATATTTTGACTTTATCTCTTTTACTCACATTTATAGTAAATTCAATTCCTAGGTAGGCATATTGTCTAAGCAAGGTTTGATCTGTACCGTGAATGTTCGAAGAATTCAAGGGAAAGAGTGTCCTTTCAAAGTAAGACATAAAGGTCTGTTAATAATCATCTAGAGTTGTGTTTTTCATATTTTGGGAGGTTAATGGATATTTTGGACTTCTGTGTTCTAGATGTTTTTGGAGGTCAATGGATATTTTGTAAGTTTTTGGTGATTTTTTATATCTTAAATGTTGTAGGTTGTTAATGTTATTTATGATCATAATTGTTTATAGTAAGAATATGTATTTCTTTTTAAGAGATCACAAGTTCAAATCTAAAAAGAATAGGATATATATACCTAAATAGACATTCAAATCATTGAAAAAAAAAATTATTATTATTAATATGTTTTTTTAATTAAAATATACATTGCTTATAACATTAATTAGGTATTTGGTTAATACTAGATAGAATATATGGATATTTTAACCGTTGAATGAGTAGGAGTGGCAAACTAGATAGAATATATGGATATTTTAACCGTTGAATGAGTAGGAGTGGCAAAAGAATAGGACTTGGGAACATCATAAATAGTTGGAGTTGCAGAAACTATCACATATCGAGGTGAGTTAAAAACTATTTTATTTATCCATAACACCTTTTATATTTATATACAGTATTTCGGGTCAGGCGGGCTTGATATTGACCTTTAGCCTACAGGATCACTGGAAGTAGCACAGGAAAACAAATTTCTCGTAATTGTTTTTTTTTTAATTTAACCAATAAAAACCAAAATGAATAGTCCTATTTGCAAGTAATTTGATTTTAAAAATAACATTATAAAAGAATATAATTAACTTTTCCATATTTAAATTAGATTAACTAAAAACAAAAATGAACTCCTGAATTACAAAGACGCTGTAGCACAAAGAGCGTACAAAAGCCTGAATTTATTTGAAATCAAATCTCGTAGTCCATGCCAACGCGCAGTATATTTTTGCGGGGAATATCCAAACAAGTTGTTCCCTGCCTGCAATTCCTCCGCAGAAACCGATATGCATAGT
This sequence comes from Picea engelmannii, assembly GCA_009831015.1. Classification (NCBI taxonomy): domain Eukaryota; kingdom Viridiplantae; phylum Streptophyta; class Pinopsida; order Pinales; family Pinaceae; genus Picea; species Picea engelmannii. The sequence continues at coordinate 224,297 of ML793515.1, forward strand.
TAACCACAATTTTCTTAATCAACCGCGAATTACTTTTGGCACTAACCTGGCTATCTCCCAGCAAATATACCACTCCTGACTTTCTTGATTCTTCCAAGAATTCAACGTCCTGCTGCAACTCCAACTCGGTCATACCATCAACTTCACTCTCTCCAGATCCATCAGAATTAGCTGTCAACTTATTCTCAAATCCCTGGCTCGACTCAAATGTCTGGCTCACTCTTATTTCAATTTCACGAAGCCTGGGCATGTACTGGGACTGTATAAATTCTTTCAAGGATTCTAGCAACTCTCTTTCGAATTCCACGTTCCCAATCCGTACGTCTGTGTAACCATACAATGCAACACATCGATACATTTTGTATTCTTTTGGGTCAACCCGTCGGAATCGAAAGCGTTCTTCAGCTGGGACTGTGTTCACTGGCAAGTACTTTACACACACAAATACAACGACGGAATGGATGGCAGGGAGATTGGTTATAAAATGTGAAAAAATGGGTGGAATTCCGTGTGGCAGTTCTGAGAACAGAAGCCCAATCCCTGGAACTCTGGTCACTGTTAGGGTTGAGAATAGGCCATTAATGTGTTCTTTGGACACCTTGTGCTCCACCTCATAAGCATATCTTTTTACGTGGACGTAATGCCAAACGTACATTGTGAATAACAAAATTGCTGCAAAAGCTAAGGGTAGGTATCCTCCTTTAGGAAACTTATAAAGAGCTGCTGAGTAGTATATCCACTCTGTTGATCCAATCACAAGCACATACATTGCAACCAAAAGTAGATTTGTTTGCCATATCATAAGCATTATGAGCGTCAGCAACGTTGATGTTACGATCATATCACCAACCACAGCTATGCCTGCAAGTATTTTAAAATAATAAATAATAATTTATTTTTAAGGTTATTTCAGCTATTTGATTTGATTGGTAAAGTTTACAATAGTATGTATACTCTATTTCTCTAGATTTGAATTTATGATCTTTTAAAAAAAAACATAAGTTTTTAACCATTAAACCTACTTATTTTACATTCCAAAATATAAAATAAAAATTAATCTATAATAAAATTTAAAAAAAAATTAAAAATTACATACCATAAGCGTTACCAAGCATAATCGTGTTTTTGAAACTAACTGTGACAAGCACACATGCCACCATTAGGAAGTAGTTGATTTCTGGAATGTATACTTGGCCTGCATATTTAGCTGAAGTGTGAACAACTCTAATACTTGGAAAGCATCCAAGATACATGGCCTGCTTCAGAATGGAGAAAGTAGCGGAGATCATGGCTTGGCTTGCAATAATGGCCGCGACGACAGCAACAATAAACATGGGCCAGTATACAGAAACTGGATAATATAAAAACACATGTTTCTCAATATATAAAAGAAAAACCATTATGTTAAAATAACCATGATGAAAACTAAATACAATAACACATATGTTTCTCAGTATATATTAAAATTATCATTATAAAAACTAAATACAATAACAGTTCGTTTCAAATAAAATTACCTGGAATTGACTTGTAAAAGGCCCTGGACACATCGTTTGGAAACTTGCTAAGATATGCAGCTTGCCCTCCATATGCACATATGAGACTAGGATAAATAAGTCCTGTAAAGGAAATCTGAATCACAACCAATGAACAGGCATTAGTAGTGATCAAATTTGCAACCCACTGACACTTCACCTTCACATGACCCAAACCTTATAAGTTATTGATTTTTTCACATGACCCAAACCTTATAAGTTATTGATTTTTTGACAGGGTAATGAATTGAAAAACTACAAATAGGAAAGTTGATTGACACTCTAACTCAAACTCTACTCCTTTGTATTAATAACAAATTAATTTTATTTGGTATTAATAATAATTTAATTTCTAGGTTAAAACTTAGTTAGACAATAATCTATGTATGACGAAAGAGATCTTCTACATAGTAAATTATTTTTAGATTCTAATTGGACATGTCCACTACATGTGAGGTTTAAAGTGTACATGAAGCCTTGAATAGAAATATTGTGAGGCCTAAGGTGTACATGAAAGCCTTGAATTGACATATGGAAACTTTAAATTGACATATAAAAGCCTTGAATTGACACATGAAAACTTTGAATGGGCCTACTTTACTATTTATTTCTAGCCAAGATGTCATAATAAGATAATAAGATTAGAGATGGCATAATAAGATAATAAGATTCATTGGAGTATATAGTTATAGTGTGGTTGTTTGTACGTTTCTAGTTGGACAAGATCTAGTTTTAATTAAAGATATATGTGTTCATGAATGTTATTAGGTTTTATGTTTCAAAAATGAAAATGGATACAACTTTTTTTGTTTTGGAGGTATTTATTGGAGTGGATTGTCTGTATGGTCAATGATGGTCAATGATGATCATATTTTGCTTTGATTTTAGTGTTTGTTTGTAGTTTTGGATTCATGATTTTGTTGAGCTATTTTTTTAATTTATAATAATTATTAAATTTGCAAAAAATATCTAGATAAATGATTGATTGGAGAAAAAATGATTTTTGAATTAGGAACTTGGTTTAGAAGGAAAGCTCAACTAATATAATACACTTATCACTCCATATCACAATATTAATTTAACTTAACAACTAGCCATATATTTTATTTTTAATTTGAATGGACTATTTTTTAAGTAACATAAATGACTATGTTGGTTGTATTGATCATGAAACTTAAATAGGCACTTCATTAATTTGATACTTAACGACATGTTATGTTGTAGGAAACATAGATTTCATATCCCATATTCATATGACTTGATTTTCTCACCTCCTATCCATTACTTTGGTCTCTCTATTATTTCCTCTCCTGCTTTTAATCCATTCATTAATTTGATACTTAACGACATGTTATGTTGTAGAAAACATAGATTTCATATCCCATATTCATATGACTTGATTTTCTCACCTCCTATCCATTACTTTGGTCTCTCTATTATTTCCTCTCCTGCTTTTAATCCATCTGATCCAAATCACCCCACTCATAATGAAATTACAAATAATAAACCGTTGATCACATGTTCACCTTACATTTTATTATTGAAAAACCTATATAAAAAATTAAATCCCATTTAGTTTGCACTCTTTTATTTATTCTCGGACATTCTATATACTTTGAATAAATGGCCGACTACTCTTCCAAATACTGATTTTTTTTTCAAAAAGCGGATGGTTTGAATATTGAAAAAGCCAGACAAAAGTTATAATGACATCTGAAATGAAATAGTGGGTGATATTGAAATCTTTAACATTTAAACCTTCCTAAGAAATTCTGCAATTAGAGTTAAATATTGTATTGAAACGATTTTCTTGTGCAAATCGATGGAACTACCTGGATGGAGCGAACAGAAAAGTGCCCCAGATCTGCAAACATAGCTTCATTTCCTGCATGTGACATAGTTTATAAACAATAAAGCTATGGTCTCTGGGTGATAAATGATAAGAGGATTTCAAACTGCAGGTTGCAATAATTTAAATTAGCAGACAGGTGAGGAATATGTACCTGTAATGCAAAGAACGATTCCTCCCAGAGAAATCCAGCCCCGTTTCTTGTTTCTGGTGAAGTAGTCAATGATATATTTTGGATAGAAAGCGCGTAACACGCTTGTATCATGTTTGGCTAGGTTGTAGATGCCAATGAACAAAATAAACAAAAACCAAAGCAGAATAGCAGGGGCGAATGCGCTGCCAACTTTATCGGTTCCGAATCTCTGGACTGAGAAGAGAATAATTAAGATCGCCACAGATATCCCAACCACCACGTCTGGCAAAGTCAAGACCCATATCAAATTAAGTTTAGTCACTGCTCTATCCTATTTGAACGACTATACTTCTTGCCAATAGCATTTTCATGAGTATATATACATTAAAGTAGAATGTTTCATGTACGTCCTAGGGAAACACAGTGAGATCTATTGAGCTACTCCCCCAAATAGCATATTTCAAAACAAATTCTTCTTACCTTGGTTTATTGATGGTTTGATAATCTGTATCCCTTCCACAGCTGATATAACTGTGTATATACATAAAGAAATGTTAATATTTTTTATTTTTTATTTTTATATTTTTGTTTAATTTTATCAGAAATTCATTAAAACATTGTTGGATATACAGATTTGAGTGGTTAATTCTGTATAATCAAGTTTTCTAACAGTTTTTCAACTAACTGAATCCATTTTTACATTCAAAAATACAATTTAAATTACAAAAAAATTGCAATTTCCTATAAATTTATGTTACGAATACCTAAAAAAAAAAAATAATAATAATAAAAACAATTAAACAACAACTTTGTAATTTATTATACATTTAACCCTACATTTTACATTTAGATAATGAAACAGTAAATTCAATTGTTGAGATTACTGCTTGTGCATCCAAGTGATAACTTTACTGCTTGTGCATCCTATTGAATACATGGAATACATTATTTAAATAATTCAAAATTATCATTTTGAAAAATTCTGAGCTTCAACTTCTGACATTAACATGAATCTGGGCGCATCATATATTTTTTATTTACTGGGATTTGATGAGGATCATACCTGACATGGAAGGAGTCAAGATAGCATCTCCAATAACCATGCAGGTTCCAATAAGCGTTAGCAACAACAAACCAATCTTGGCCGGACTGCTTTGTTCCAGAGCTTCCTTTATCTTCAAAGCTCTTTTCATTTGTCTGCTGGGTGTGGCAAGCTTATATGTTGAAAGCTCCCTGTCCTCTGCCTGATGATTGGGGATAAGGCTCACCTTGGCATGGCGGCATATCACAGAATACAGAGCAAACGTACCACCTGCACAATGTTATAAAAGACCATTTTAACTATGTTATTTAGGTCTTTGACCATAATCTATATAGAATTTTTAGTTACGTTTTCAAAAGATTTAGGGTACAGAATAGATATAAAAAAAAATTCCAAAACTCAACTGGCAATTACTAATTACGTTTTCAAAAGTCCATCTAAAAATGACTACACAGAATAAAGTCCATCCAGGCAATTACTAATTACGTTTTCAAAAGTCCCTCCAAAAATGAGTACAAGAATAAAGTCCATCCAGGCTGTTCTGTGCTTTTAATATTGACAGATACCAAGGTGGATTAAGTATGTTTACACGAAGGGGAGCATCAATGTAGAAATCAAATCACAATGTTGACAGATACCAAGGTTGATTGAGTAGGTTTACAGAAAGTGGAGCATCAATGTAGAAATCACAAAAGAATATGCCGCAGCAACTTACTTACCACCTTTTTTAATAAAATTTGTATCTTGCCAAACATGTAGGTTTCCCTAAAATCTTTGGGATGACTCTTGTAAAACTTATATGCGGTCGGGTTTGGCAAACTGAATATTAATAATAAAATAAAATATGGAAAAATGAATATTGATAATAAAAAAAAATATAAGTAAAAAAAAATATTATTTTTAATTTTTTTTTAAATAATAATAATAATAATAAATTAAAATTGGTAGATTTGTATCATAAAAAGATTGTAAAGGAACTTGTAGTAGATAGTACATACAATATTGGAATTGAGTACATTACTACATAACAAAAATCAAAGTTTGTCTAAGATTACATCTAAAAATTGAAAACTCTCAACATATGTTAGGTGAAGATTATGATGATAAGCGTAAAACTTGCAAAATAAGCCTACGATCTTAACTATTTTGAAATACATAGTCAAAATTTGAGAAAGACTCTATGGAGAGTTTCATCTTGAACATTTTGGGGTTGCTTCTATCCCACTCTGAATAGAACAACAACAACTAGTTGAACCACTCACAACAAAGAACCTGTAGAGGCAATTGCTATGGAAAAGAAGCCCAAATGAACCCATGAACACAAAGCTAGATAATCCAGGACCCACCAATTTCACTATCCATCGAGCATGACGTTCCTAGCATACATACCTAATCCGGATTATGTTCGGATCAAAATGAAAGAAGAGATATTACAGTGAAACGCTCATGAAAATTTTCAGAAATAGAGAAATACAACAATACTTGATTTCTATTAATGAAAGAATTGTAAAGAGACTGTAAAAATACAGAGTGCAAGATTCGCTAGAATGGTGGCATCTTTATCTCTGAGAAGAGATGTGACGGCTACGCTCATCGCCAGAAGATGATTACAATGAGGCTCAAAAGGCCTTTTTTATGTTAAACAAGAATGTCAAAACCCTAGATATCCAAAAACCTAACCCTAGGAGATGAAACGCCAAAAGTCACGTGGGCCCCTTTTGGGTAAGTTAGTACATTAACTTCCCGGGGTCGTAACTTTTGCATACGATCTTGTTTTAGGCACGCGATATCCCTTTGGAAAGGTCTTTTCGAGAACTACACATTCCACCGTAAACTTTGACTCTATCTACAGTTTGACTATGGTGAGCCAAAAAAACACTGTTTAGGCCTCCAAAATAGCCCTGAAAGTACAACAAGATGTGTTGACATGAAAACATACAAAAGAAGCCAATTGGATTAGGCGAGAGGCCACCAGTATCCACCTGGAGGATGTGTGGGGCTTCAAACATCCCCAGAAGTGTAGAACCCACAATTACAAAGAAGTACAGAAAAATGTGCTAAAGAAAAACATAAAAGAGGAGCCAGTAGGAATAGGTGGGTGGCCACCAATATCCACCTAGATCAATCCTCCCCCCTTAGGAAGCAATGGTCTCCATTTTATGAATGCCCAAGGAAGAGGGGAAATCATTTTATGAATCTGAATCTTGGTGAGCTACGTGCTTTGTTGGAGAAGTTATGTTGCTTGGTCTGTGGAAGACTTTCACAACCCTAATGCTAGTAGGGTTGAATATGATCCACCAATCTGTTGTCTTTGGGTTTGATGGGGCATTATGTAGGCACCATTGTAGGTGAAGAAACAATCTATTTTTTTGGATAGAAGGTGTTGAAGCTACAGTGGTTGTAGCGGTCTTTTGTGCATCCTTTGAACAGATTGTGAAGAGGATGAATTTTGCAGTATGAGAGATTACCTTGCGGCACTGTGACCTCCCAAAGTAATAATGACACTACGGGGTCTAGACTCATAGACAACATGACGTCTCCACATATATGGTTGGCCCAAAACCATATCACAGACATTAAGAGGAGAAACATCACACACTACCTCATCCTTGAAGGGTTGGATGTCATAGGACAGGCGACAATGCTGGTTGACATGGAGATATCGTCCATGGTTGATCTGAACCTGGGGGCGATAAGGTTTCGATAATTGGTCGTTTATGTCACTCCCTCAAAAGGGTCATTTATGGATCATTTTACTTGAGCGATGTGCAATTAAAGCTAAATTTGAAGTCTTATGCATTTGAATTCGAAGTAAATGAAACCTCTTTAGTTTCCCTTATGTGTGATATGTCATGCTCGCATTTAACATCCTATGTGCGGAAATTCATGGAAAAACAACATAAGAACATAATACACATAATGGATATGACACTTCCCTTGATAATGAAGTTCACCCGATGTGGGGTACCTCTCCGGGTCATGCTCCAAAGACTGACTGCTTTATTCTCCTCAGTGTAATGATGTCTCTCCTTTATAAGTTGTAGGGCCAAAGTCTCGTTTCAGTGATGAAAACAAGAGATCGGAATGTGATCAGGAACGTATATAGCTTCACAAGTTCTCTTACTCATGAGGCATCCATGATATTGACATGGACATCATTCCCACATACTCAATACATAAAAAAAGGAAGAATAAAATATGACCCCCATCAACATGGAGCCATCAAAAGCCTTAAATCTGCTGCTCAGATCCAAGATAAATATGCAACCCATACAAAGATCCTGAAACCACGAGATTCAGAACTGCTTCATTGGCCACTTATCATGCAAGTGCCACAATTTCTCTGTCACATGTATTTGATTGGTTTGATGTGAAAGAAGAGAAGAAAAGAATAGATAGAAGGAATAAGTTGATCTTGTTTCCTTGCTGCAGCCTCTCTATGCTCCTTCAGACCTGTAACACGCATGTTATGCTGCAACATTTAATGACAAAACAACATAATGAAAAGCATGCTTACATTGGCTTCTCTAGAACTTAGCTTGTTGATCTGAAGCTCTGCTGCAAAAACAGACCTCGTGATTGGATTCGTGTCGTCGAATTACCTAAAAATGACTGTCAAATCGTCTCCATCTGAGTCAGACACTTTCAGGCCCAAGAGACACCTCTACCTCGATTACCATGCCACTACCTGACTCATTCTGGAGTTAATATATAGAAGCTTTTCTCAACTCAGAAAACTAATACCACCACTGCATTTGTGGTGTCATTTTACCTTAAAATGTTTGTCTCCATGTCTCGATCTGAGTCGGACACTTTCAGGCCCAAGAGGCACCCTTGCCTCAGTTTGTGTGCCACTGCTCCTACAATAAATGTTGATAATCTCGAACTATGTGCCAATTTTGTACGAATGCGTACAAATCTGTATGGGCATGCTCAAACTCCTCTCTCGTGCTCCATGTGTGTTTCGAACTCTGAACCAAACACCCTTCTTATACCATTTTCAGGCGGTTATGAAATAATGAGGAGATTGTGGCGCATTTGTGGGCAGAGCTAAATTTAGGCCATAGGTTGGTGGAGGTCTCAGGTTTGAATCCCTCGGGCCTCCCCTTTTTGGCAAATCGTTTCAACAACTTTGTCACACTTCGCTAAATATAGCGAGTGGTTACAAAACTGACGGAATGGCTAAAACTAGAGGAATATGCTATATTTGGTAGCAGTTGGGTTACACCCCCTAAGTAGGCAAAGTCTAGGGTCATATGGTGAACTACATGTAATTAGGGGCTAGGCCAAAGGCCTAGCCCCTTTCCTTTGGCGCCTTAGTTCAAACTTACACTTAAATAATATTTGAAACATATTATAAACAAGGCCTATGGTATGGTGTTGTGGTAGTGTAGATTTTTGGGGCCTTTGGGCTAGTGAGAGGTCATGACTTCGACTCTTGGGGAGTCAAATAAATTTTATACATCAACCATTGAAGGGGTTCCATGTGGCACCATATAATTCGTCCACAAAATTGCCACTTGTCGCAATCTGATTTGCCCATGAAACTGACACGTGGCATCACCTAACTTTCCCACATGCCTACCATCCTTGCCACATCATATCCATGCCAACTCAGCTATATGGATGTTCCACATGTCACCCTTGCATTGGTGCCACGCACCACTTTGACTTTTTGACTTTTGACCAAGTTTGACTGAACTTTGACCGCCTATAACTTTTGATCTGTAACTCCATTTGACGAGTCGTTTACATCGTTAGAAATCTTGTGACGTGCTCTTCGCAATAATGTCATTTTAATTTAGTTTTGGAAACTTGTAATTTTTCCCTTTCTCTACCCATTGAGGCCATTTTGAGCCTCTTGGGACACTTTTGAAACTTCTGTGATGTTCCCTAGATCCATCTAGATCACTGGTGAAGCCACTCGATGTTGTATGGTTGCGGGTTTGGTGTCATCGACAACCCCAATTGTTTGACGGTCTTATCTGATGAGGTTCTTTTGGCTGTCATTATCAACACTGAAATGCAATGGAGTCCCCTTCACCCAGATCTGTGAATAGAAGAGGCGCTCCCCCTCTTCAAGATCTACTGATTGTTCTGGTTGAATTGTTGCGATCGTGACAGTGGAAGTGGGGTTTGCATCAATGATCTGTCTGTTTTCGATATTTTATGGATCGGATTCTGAATCAAGGTTTGGCTCCATGTCTTTGACCTTGGCCACCAATAATTGTTTCGAGCGACATTCATCGGTGTTGTGCCAAGGGATTTTGTGAAAGTCACACCACTTCCTAGTGTCATTCTTCGTCTTTATTTTACCCTTTTTATCCTGTGTCTTGCACTGGTTGTCTGAAGGCTGTTGGTTAGGGTCGTCTTTACCGTTCTTTGGTTGTTGCATATTTGCAGACCCAAATTCCCATTTGTTCTAGTGCCTAAATTTCTACTCGATTTTGACAACATATCAATAGGCAACTCCCAATGATGATATGTTTAGGAAATCCATTTCGGTTTGGATGTACCTATGCAGAGCCCCACGATATTTAAGAACCATATGTCACTCGAAGTCCTTGATACCCATCTTGATGCACAAGGTATGAAAAGTATTTGTGAACTCCGACACTATTTGGCTCTTTTCTTGCCGCAGTGTGGTCCATATCATGTACTGGTCTTCATATTTATCAATAGGATAGTACTGTTCTTTGACTGCATCCACAAAAAAATCCCATGTGGGCTTGACCCCATATATTCCAGATTCCTCAGTGGAACTTTTCTCCCAGTAAGTTTCCCACCAATATTTGACATGGGGGAGAGCCTTGAGGAGTGCGAAGGTGATATTTTCCCTGTCGAAAAAAATTTGAGCAAAGAAATAACCTTCTAATAGATTTAACCATTTTTCTAGGGCGTCCGCATCTATCTGATCTTCAAATATGGGAATATCAAAATTTACCTGTACCTTGAAGGGAGAGGTTCCTCCAAAATGGTCACTTGATGAAGATGTGCATGTTGCTATCGGCAGCCATTGAAGAATGTGTGCAAATTTCTCCATCATTTCGTCCCTCTATCGCGCGAGAGCTTGCTCAAGCAACAGGTTAATAGAATCTTCTGCTCCCTCGTCTTTCTTTTCTGCCACCATCGAGGGTTTCTTGGGTGTGCGAGAGTGATTGTCCTCAAGAGAGAAAAACTCGAGACCCAACTGGCTATACTCAGACCTCGTTGGGGACATGCATTGATAAACGATCAAGAGCAGCCCACTCTGATACCACTGATCTGGATTATGTTCGGAACGAAATGAAATCAGAGATATTACAGTGAAACACTCATGAAAATTGTCAGAAACAGAGAAATACATCAATACTTGATTTCTATTAATGAAATAATTGTAAAGAGACTGTAAAATTCAGAATGCAAGACTTACTAGAATGGTGTCAGTTCCATCTTGAACATTTTGGGGCTGCTTCTATCCCACTTTGAATAGAACAATAACAACTAGCTGAACCACTCACAACAAAGAACTTGTAGAGGAAATTTCTATGGAAAAGAATCCCAAATGAAACCATGAACACAAAGCTAGATAATCTAGGACCCACCAATTTAAGTATCCACCGAGCACGATGTTCCTAGCATAAATACCTCACATCACTCTATTTCCACGATATTCAATGATTGTTGGAGGTGTTGTGAGGAGGAGGGTGACATGTGGAAAATTGTAGTAGGTCTCATTGCCCCCTCCTCCACTTTAAATGAGGTTATTGGTGCTACCATATAGACACAACTATAAGAATAATTACCAAGTTCCATTTCTAGTTATTAGGGTATGATTTCTAAGTTGATCTTGTGGTTAATAATTAAGGTCCCAATTTTTCTTTTAGTGCCTTTGGACACTAAATTGTATGCTTCATCGTTGTTGCTTCATAGGACATGGTAAAAAATTAGATGGGAGAATAAGGAGGTTAAGTCTTACATTTGTTTTAATGCCAAGGAAATCCTAACAACTGACGAGTTGGAGACCTTGACCAGATGCCTGATAATTATTAGCTAATCCTCAATCAATGTCAAATTTTGTATATCCTTTGCCTTGGAAATTTTCAGTCCATGATATAACCCATATACCTCTGCCAAATTGTTGGATGTAAGGCCAAAGAACCAATAATATATATCTATAGATTTTCTTTTGGGGTTATAAATAATGCAAACCCCCTCTTCCACCCTTGGATTATGTTTTGACAATCTGTTAAAGAAGAGAAGGTAAGAAGACTTTATAGCTCTCCACGATTGAAATTCTTCTTGACTCATACAAAGGTGTCAGGTTGGAAATTTTGGAGTAGAGGACAGGAAGCCTTTGTTGGTTGTGGACCTCGATTATCTTCTCGATTCAGAGGTTTGTTTCATCCATGATTAGACCCCATTCCCTAATGTGGTGGTGTGTGGGGGATTTCCTCCCCACAACTTTCGCCAAGGGGGTCCAGGGGGGGCAACGACAATTTTTGTGGCCCCCCATTGCGGGGGATTCGAGGGTAGTGCCCCCAAAGAAAAATATTGGGAAAAATTTCCTTGTAAAATATTGTAATTTCATAGTCAATATGGATCGTTCATTATAAGGTCGTAGAGCTAATGGTAGAAGTTATTTTAGGGTTTTTTTCCCTAGAATCCAACCCTCTTTTATGAGGGAATTGTATTGCAGCTGTGTATTATCGCGAAAATTGCATTCTATGAGAGGAGACTATGAGAGAAAGAAGAGGAAGTTATAGTGGGTTTGTTGTAGTTTGTGTCCCTTCATTTTGTTGGATAATAAAAAGGAAGGACCTAGCAATTTCTCTGGTGGAGGTAGCCCACACTGGGTGAACCACGCATATTTGTGTCTCTATTGTATTGTGTATCTTCTGTGTTTTATTTCCGCATTTGTTTTGATTTATTGCTCTGCAATCCTGTGTTTCTAACAACCTTTAGAGTTGATGTATTCCACTAATAGGGAAATGGCTCTATTTGACACTTATTTCAACTTAGATGACTCTTGTTGGAAAATTGTCCAATTTCTAGCCAACCACACTTTGCAACAAATGTGTTTTGGAAGAGCAGTACACAGGCACTTCAACAATGATTTATTTTTTTAAGTCCCACAATACATAAGTCCCCATTTACTAAATAGGCATCTCCAAGAATTTGTCCTACAAAATCGATGCTCAATCCCTTTTAACACATGCTTCTAGATTGAATATGTAAAGTGACAATCTAGAAAAAATGTGATATGGTTTTGTTAGCGATATTTATTGCTAAGGGGTTTAGATATCAAAAGAATGGGTTAAAACCCACTTGTCCAAAGTTTCAGGTGATAATGCGCCCGTGGTAAGCAGCAGGTACCTCCGGGCGGTCCAGATTTACGCGCACAGATCGACGGTGCACAGCAATTATCGGACCCCCTTTGCCTTTCGATCTTTAAGCGGGGGGGGTCCGAGATCGGGGGCGCAGCTCTCTGACGGTTCAGATTAGCGCGCTTGGATCAACGGCAGAAAAGAGCA